>SSHR01000655.1:0-20943 GCA_006518225.1 Fusarium neocosmosporiellum | reverse complement strand
ATAATTAATATCTTAAGGCTAGAATAAATAAAATATAATACTAATAGGGGTAAATTACCTTAAAATTATCTTAAATCTTAGAGTAAAGCTAATATCTTAATAAGGAAGTAAATAATAAATATAAGTTAGCTAAAATTAATTAATTAAATAATATTTTACCTTAATATTAAGTTTAAACTTTTTATAGTATTAAGAAGCCTATTTTCTTATAAATATCCATCCCTTAGGTATAAATTTAAATATCCCCTTATAGGTAAGCTATTAGCGCCGCGCTAAAGTCCTATATAAATTAAATATCCCTTGGTCAAGGGATGATTATAATAACGTTAAGACCCACCTTTTCGCGCAACCCTCCCTCTTGTGCGATTTTCTGCGATGCGTTCCTATAACCCCGTTATTAATATACTACCACAACATTACTAATTTTTATCTAATTTGATTTAAATTTTTAATATAAAGCTATCTAAAGCCCAGCGTGAAGCTAGAATCGCTGAAATCCTTGAACGGGTCGAAAATGGCGAAAAAATCCGCCCTCTCGCGAAGCAATATGATAGAGTCGTGCTACTCCCACACAAGTCCGTATTGTCTGCACACACAGCCCGCCGTAATATCACGTGACCTAGGAAATTTCCGCACCGCTCCTCACATCTCTCCTCCCTACATACCCAAGTCTGCACACTTATTTTTCCTTACTCATAATAACACCAATCACAAGCATACACAAATACAAGGGCAACACCCGCAAATACGAGGAGAAGTGGAACACAGAAAGGACGCGGTGGTAGAGGCCGAGGCGGCTCGGCTCTCTCACGTACGCCAACGCCGTCATTAGAGGAGTTCATTCCGGCCACACAATCGCCGCTACGAGAGGAAATAATATGTGCATTTTCGACTTCTTGAATTGACGATAATATGTGCTCCCTTATGCTTCAATTGAGTGCCGATTTATATGTGAAAGAATGAGAGTTGTGATGGAAGATGTGTTGTTGAGAGAAATTCTCATTGCACGTGACTTAACACGTGACGAAACGGTGGTGTTGTATGCGGAGATAACGGACTTGTGTGTGCAGACAATACGGACTTGTGTGGGAGTAGCACGACTCATATGATATTCCTGAGTCCATGATACGGTCTCGATTAAAGGGTCGAAAAAAAGTATATACGGCGCAAGAGGGAAATTAGAGATTATCGCCATCGCAAGAGAAGCTGCTAATTGACTTCCTTATCGCGGAAGAAGCTGCCGGCCGCGCCTTATCGCAGCGTGATATCGGGGCTATCGCGCAAGAGATCATTGACCCCGATTGTGACGATATCACGATTGGACGGCATTAGGTCTCATGCTTCCTATAACGCCATTTAGACGTTGAAATGAAGGGATCTACATCTATTGAAGCTTCTTGATCTAATAAAGTAACTCCCGAAAGAATTAAACGATTTTTTAATGATCTATCGCAGTAAATACTTCAGAAGGATGTCCCCCCTAGGCGTACCTATAATATCGATAAATACGGCCTCACTGAAGGCAAAACCAAGGCCAAAAAGGTAATTAGAAGCAGCCTCTCTCGCCGGGCTATTATCTCTGAAAACGATACTCGCACTTAAGTCTTTGTATTAGAGGCTATAAGTGCTGTTGGAAGACGCCTTAAGCCATATATGGTTTTTTCGGGCATTAACCTCTAGGAGCAGTGGTTTCCAGAAGACTACCTAGACTAGGCCTATAGTTATTCAGCCATTAGATGGGCAAGCGCCCGGATATGCGAGAAATGGTTGAAGAATGTATTTCTGCCGGATACGAAGCCATCATTACCCGATTAGTAGAGGATTCTAATACTCGACGGGTTCTTAGGACATATCTCTCCAAGATTCTGATTCCGGGCTGCTTTCTATCGCGTACAGCTTATATACCTTCCCCCGCATTTATTATATATCACGTAGCCGCTTGATATTAGTGTATTTAGCCCACTCAAGCGGGCTTTTGAGTATCACGCTCGTAAGTATACGTCATTCATAGTAACCACGCCTATTTCAAAACAATGCTTTATTACGACCTATAAGATAGCTTCAGAGGAAGCCATGACCGAGAAGAATATCCGATATGGTTTTTTGGGCGCTAGAATATATCCCATTAACGTGGAAAGGCCATTGGCATAGGTTGTCATTACCGAGGAACTACCATAAGCAAAATCGCCGCCGAGAATACTAAAGCGCCGCCGCCTTCGACGAAATGACCTTTTTAATATACCTAAGAACAAGGCCCATCTCAAAACACAGCTAAATTCGCTAGGGGAAGGCATAGAGAGCTTTCATTATAAGTCTAAAGTCTATAGAGATAAGCTTGGTGATAAATGGGAGGGTTTCCAGGTGAAATTAGCCACTTTAAAGGCGCAAAATGAGCACCTGAAGGCATCCCTAGAGTCACAGAAGACAACGAAGAAGAAGGTAGTTGACTATGACCCCGTTGGCAGGTTCCCTACGTTGGAAGAGATCAAGGGGATGAAGGAGAGGAAAAAGCAGCGGAAGCGCAAGAAGCGCGCCACTACCCAAAATACACAGCAGCAGGCTGCCGAAGAAATAGGTACATTAGTCATGAACACTATGATGAGTCAATTCCAGGCGTAGCTAGCTAAAATACGTTGATTTCATGGAGAAATGCGGCCTTGAAGTTATAGGCTCATATCATTGAAATGCGCGAGAAGGGGGGGGTGCGTAAGAAGGTGGGTCTTGACGTTATATGGTAGGGCAGCATTATTAGAATTGTGTTGGATTGCGACCCTGTNNTGCCGTACGCGATCCAACAAATTGTTATATCTATTCTAAAACGCCAAAATGTAACACCCTCGTCTGCATTCAGCTTACAGGATAATGTCAATAAATTAACTAGCATATCTTGGCACTACTTCGTCTTACCAATGCGTCAAGCAACAAATATAGCGATCAACTCCCCTAGCTTTCGTTTCCCTGCATTTGCAGTGTTTTAGACAACCGCACGCACAATGCGCTTGGGTAGAGAAGCCCACGTCTTCTCCTCCTCAGGCTCCTCCTCTTCAAGCAAAACAATTCCGGTGTGAAGATCCATCTCACTGGCCCTGACATACAACTTCCAGTTACGAGAGTAAACCTTCCAACCAAGGTACAGGGCGAGAATGACGGGGCCGGCGAGGAAGGACATGAAGAAGGCCTCAGCGGTTGGTGGGGAGCCATCAGGAGCCTTAAACTTCTTGTTAGAACAGTTTAAAATTAATCCAATGATTGAAACTTACAAAAAGGGCAGAGTAGAAGGTGGCGATAAGAGCAAGAACGTTCAGACCAAGGCCGATGTAACTGCCCACGACACCGAACGGAGACTTATAGGGGACAAGCCCCAAGTTGATGCCCTGGGCCTTAAAACCAGCGCGCATACGGGCGTGGGCAAGGCAAATGCTGCCCCACACGAAAAGGAATGCGAGACCGGAAAGGGCGAGAAGCCAGTCAAAGATTTGACCACCTTTTGGAGACTCGCCGACGTAGGCCAAGAGACCAAAAGCAAGTTGAATGACCACGCACCAGAGAGGGCGGCCCTTGCTATCAATATAGTTCAGGAATTTAGGGGCATGACCGCGAGTCGCCATAGCCTGCATCGTTCGAGTGGAGCCGAAAGTGCACGAGTTGGCAACAGACAAGACGGAGATAGTGATAACGGCGTTGAAGATAGACGGAAGGACCTTGATGCTGGCATCCTGAATAGCCAAGACGAAAGGCGAAGCCTTTGTATTAGCACCAGATGCACCGAGAAGACGCTCATCATCGCTTCGGAGAATGATACCGACGATGAAGAGGTTGATAACGTAGAAGAGGGCGATACGCCAGAATACCTGCTTAGAAGCAGTGGGAATAGACTTCCGAGGGTTAGCAGACTCAGCAGCAGCGAGACCAACCATCTCAGTACCGCCGAAGGCGAAAGCTATGTAATAAGTTAGCCAGAGAGAAAAATACGCAAATAGGATGGGAAGAACTCGCCCGCAACAACGAAGACGGCGCAGAACCCTTTGAAATTAGTAAAGGCACCAGGGTCGTACCAGTACTTGGTGCCAAGGTAACCCTGATCGCCGACACCACCGCAGTTGATGATGATACCGAGGATGATGAAACCCAGGCAAGCGCAGATCTTGATAATAGAAAGAACAAACTCGACTACGACTGATTAGTGTCAGGTTCAAGAGAGGCTGAATGGCAATGCTTGCCTTCGCCATAGCCACGGACACCGAAGACTTGCACAATGGTGAGAGCGACAAGGAAGACAGTGACCCACACGGCCTGTTGATTGTAAGTTAGATCTCAGATCTTGTTGCTGGGGCAGTGAAGGAGCCAAGATTGAAGCCAAGACGGGAGCCAAGGCGGATGCCAAGAGAGACGAACCATATGGATATCAGTGCGCCAAAACTCGATCGTTTTTGATGCGGCGATCAGCTCAAAGGGAAGAACGGTGAGCCAGGATACAGCGTACTCCCAACCGCAGGCGAAGCCCCAAGATTCATCAACAAAGCGGACAATGTAAGTGTAGAAGGCACCATTGACGGGATACAGAACGGCCATTTCCGCCAGAGCCATATTGGTGATCAGCAACATGGCGCCGATGATGAGATCTGTGATATTATGTTCGTCAATTATCGTCCTGAAATCGAGCGTAATGGGAAGAATTCTTACAGCCTATAATGGTCAGCTTTTGTTTTCTTGAATTCCAAATACTCGAATTGCTCACCAATGACCAGAGACGCAGGACCACCTTTGTGAAGAGCACTACCAGAGCCGACAAAGAGGCCAGCACCGATAGCACCGCCGATGGCAATCATCTGCATGTGTCGACTGCGCAGGTCACGCTTGAGGTGACCCTCCGGACGGGTGGTGCCCTCTTCCTCATCGTGAGACTGCGGTTTAACCGTGGCCTGGTTCTCGAGATCCTTTGTGGGAGACGGTAAAGACATGGTGGACGAGCTTTTGTTAGCCTGAGGGCGTCCGATTCAAGGCGGGGGAAGAGGAGAGACTGTTAAGAATGATCTCTGGATGATCTTCCAGAAAAAGGGAGGCACAGTATGGCAGGGATGCGCGATGTCTTTATACTACGTATGATTCAAGCACACCACCGCGCTAGATAAGCTTTAGATAAACAAGCTTTCCTGGGCGCTAACGGTGTGGTTCCTCGCCCGTCGGGGCTCCTTTTAAATGAGGATACATACCGTGTATCCCGGTCAGGGTCGAGACCAGTCTCGACCAATGCACCGGGTAGTGGGAGCTGCATCCCGATAGTTTGGGGTCGGCCCCTTGAGTATCACTCATCGAAGGTGCATGGGATAAACAAATCAGAAGGGCTTTGCTTCGCTGCTATGTTTTTGGCACTATCGGTGAGTATGCTAGTGTAATTCAAAGCTGCTTTCCCTCTCTCCTGTTCTTGTCGACGTCAGAAGACTTTCTGTAAGACCACCCGAGGCAAGACTGGGGTACTTGAATCTAGTCTACTTGTGCCAATTATAACGATGGAACAAGATGTTGGCTACAGCCTGACCACCACACGGATGGCATCAGACCGTCTGCTGTGAATGACCTCTTTTTGTACAGCGGCGATGCCGTATCTCGGGACAGCGATGTGGCACATCTTTCTGGCTGCGGTAACAGGTCACGAGCAGGGATTCAACCCAGTGGCGGCCGTTCTATGCCTGATTTTCGCCCAAGTGGCAAGGCTAAGCAGACTAAGATTTTATCAGATAAATGCATAATCACGGCGTATCATCGCAAGATCTGCTAGTGTCATAACACTGGGCTCGTGACCTGATGGACGGCTTACCGCAGCCAGAGATAAAAGGAGGGATTGCTCGCTCTCCCTGGCTTGCCCAAGGACATCTGATTGGCGCCGTTCCTCCGCCCCGTGCCATACCGTTCCACAACGGGGAATACCCTAGAGTATCTTAGCGCCGAATTTCAGAGACCCAATTATGATTGGTCTAAAGCAGTAAAGCCCAACGGAGTGGAACAGGGGTTATCAAACACCCACTACCGGTAGATAAGCTTTCCAGTCTGAACTCCGCATGTCGCAATGTTTACAGCTATTGAAAATGATAACCAAACCCTAGCTTTTGCCTTTATTTGCTACGCGTTGAAACGGCAAAGTATTGAATTCTAGTCGTTGGCTTTTTTTTCTGCCTTGATATGGGAATGCTGGCAGCAAATTACGTCCTATCCAAACGTGAGAGAAAGTCCAAAGGCTAAAATGATCCCACCACCTCCGCAACTCGCCTACTCGATTAGGAAGGTGCCATAGCGAATGCAGATAAGCTCTGTGCCGAACTTCCGGCATCACTCCTCAAGTACTCCGTATCCGTATAATAAAGGATCAAAACGGGCCCCGTTTCGGGTTTTAGACCAATCATCGCCTTTACATTTCTACCCTAGGTATTACAGGAGAGGCAAGCCGGTCGCGGTTTGCGCAAAAGAGCCTTCCAACAAACCAGCTACGAGGGTACTGGGCTGCCTCGTAGAAAACCCCATACAAATCAAACTCGCGCTAAAATGACAGGGGGGTAAACCGGTGGCCACGGCAGCGGGGTAAGAGTGGGTCACCCAGGTTTCGCCACAACCCCCTTTTCGTCATCGTGATAATCGGTACCAGTATTATGATACCCCTCACGAAAGAAGGGGACGAGGAAATCAACCACAACATTATCAATTATTGAGCAAATTAAATAAAATCTTTAATATGTCTTCTCGAATCGATAAAGATCGTGAATATCTAATTGAATCTGCGATTGCGTAGACCAAATGGGATACAATTGACTCGTCAGCTACAGCCCATGGTATCCCTCGTTCAACCTTACGAAGTCGGCTCTAAGGCTGTACGAATATTCATAAGGCGATGGAACCGTTCTAAAGACTGTTAAAAGAGCAAGAAGAAGATCTCGTGCGATGGATTTTACAAGAAGAAGCCACTGGCAGGGCGCCCTCGAAAGCATATATCTAGGGATTCACACAGCTAGTTATAAGTGTGGCTGGCGAAGAAGAACCCATCGGACATAACTGGGTTGACCGCTTCCTTGACCGCCATGAGGACGTCAAAATGGAGCTATCACGAGCCGTTAAAGCTTCTCATATATATTTGACAACGAAAGAGAAGCTCGAAGAGCATATTGACCGCGTTGACTATGTAATTAAGTCTCTTGGGATTCTTCATGAGAATATCTTCAATGTTGACGAACACGGGCTTATAGAAGGGGAGACCCGGGCCGGCAAAGTAGTTGGTTTTTCTCTCACGAGATATTCGATTATCACGGAAAGCGATTCTTGCACTTAGGCGACGATTCTCAAGTGTATTAGCGCAATAGGAATTAGGTTGACTCCTGCCCTCATCCTCACCGGCACGAACCTCCAAGGACAGTGGTTTCTAGGGGAAAACACGCCAAATTGGTTCTTTGATTGTTCTCTAATGGGTTAGTCGAACAAAGTTATCTTTAGGAAGTGGTTTACCGAAATCTTCCTCTCTGAGACCCGACCAAAGGACGATAAGGCTTAGCGTATGCTTATCTTAGACGGCCACCATATATATATTACGATTAAAATTATATATATGGTATGGTTAAATAGGGTTTAACTTATATACCTGCCGGCGCACTCGTCACATATCTCCCAGCCGCTTAACATAGGTTTATTCTCGCCTATGAAGTCCTTCTTTCGTCGCGAAATAAGGGACTTCGCGTTATTCAACACCACGGCCCCAATATAGAAGCAGCGCTTTATCGAGGCTTATAAGAAGGCATCAGACGAGGCTTTTATAAGTCGGAATATTAGGTCAGGGTTCTAGGCCACAGGAATATATCTTCTTAATAAGAGAAGACTTCTGGACGAGGCTATTGACGTTAAGGAGCCTCCATCTTCCCTCTCGGCGCCGCACACACCGAAGAAGAGGAAAGTTGGTGATACTGAGCTTTGGCGTACGCCAAAGAGTGGAAAAGACGTAAAAGCGCAAGCAGAACTCCTTCGTCAGGACTGTGAGGGCTTCAAGCGTGATCTACGGGATGTTATGAATTCACATGCGAGAGAATTTAATAGGAAGAACAGTATGGTCGCAGCCCTACATCTACGGATCACATTCCTCGAGGAGAAATTAAAGTCGAAGGAGCCGACCGGGCGCAAGGCTGTCGATTATAACCCTAACGAGACCTTCGCACGCATCCCAGAAATTGCGGTTGCGTATTTTGAAGCTGCACAAGCAGCTTCACGTTATGAAGAATCTCACGGCCCTAGTCTTTATGATAATGCGATGAAAATTGCACGAACTGAAAAGGAATCTATATACATTAATTTCCAGTTATAACTATTTAAATTGACCGTTATTTCATTGAGAAATCGCCGAGTTACTGTTGTGGTATTAGTAGCCGGTGAGGGATTTCGGGATATCGAAACTGGGGTTGTGGCGAAACCTGGGTGACCCACTCTAAACTCGTAGGTAGGAAAACCCGTAAAAGACCCAAAAAGTAGATATTTAGGTAGACAACCGTAAAGACATTAGAATATTGTCGGTTATCAGAATGAAAGAACCAGAATTATAGTATGAAAATCGGGTTGAAATTTGTATTGAGTTGGATGGGATGCAGTAAGCTCTGAGAAAGCACAAAATGCTCGCCTTCATTTCATGTAGCCCGCTTATTGGATCAATAGTGAGTTCCTGACGACCTAGGCTTCCGGATGATAGGCCAAAGGCAGTGAGAACCCATGACCCGGTTATAATAACATTTATCTTCTGCATTACGTTTCGAACGCTTAAGTGCTTTAGGAAGCGACAAAGAGGGCCTCCCAACATCACGCGGCGATCAGTCGATGGGAAAATACGATTCTAACTACTTTCAGCAGCTTGCTAGACGTACTGGCCAGGGCTCAATTTTGGACTTGCCCACGCTGGAATCGTAGTCGGTTCGTTAAGTTCGATATTACTATATGCTGATGACTCAATATCCGCAGATGCTTGCAGGGCTAATGCCGGCAATCTCGTAGATTATCGTCCGGACAGCCCAGGCCCTTTGGCTGACAGAAGCTGCAGAATGAATTTTCGAGCAAAGGACACGATATGAATAGCCAATCATACGCAAGGGGCTTCCATATCTTGAAGTGCTCATGCGAGCCAGGTTAAGCACCCGCTGCATATTTATGCTAGTAGCGAACCGATTGAAGGCAATTGAGGACCTACCAGGCAACGATTGTTTGACAGAACAATAGTAAGACGGCGAGGTTAGCAAGCCTACGCACTCTCAGGTAAGTCCCTAGTTTGGGCGGGACGCGAAAGTGATCAGGATATCTACAGTGGTCTATAAGAACAGTGCAGATCGAGAGAAGTTTGTCTGCCTGGAGTTCCGTCATTTCACCCCCTGGTCATCATCGGTCATCAACCCCAACATGTACCGGACCATCGGAAGCCAAGGCCTGAAACCCGGGCCTCGAGATTGTGACTGCTCTCGATGGCTGAGCCTTCAGCGACCCGACCCTTGGCAAGATACCTCCCCTCCTCTCGCCTCCAAGAAAGAGAACAGGACCACCTTGGTCAACAACCTTCTGGGATTTCGTTCCCAGTTTTGCTACGACGGTTTTACTAAGGATCATATATTATCATACCACATGGGATTCAGATCTGATGCTAATTGAATGCTCTTCACAGATTTCGAGGAGTGTTGCATTTGCGGGCTATTCATATTCTGTCTATGGCGATCTTGTGATAAGCTTTGTTTTTTCCCTCACTCTAACCTCGCGCAAAAAAGAAAGAAAGATAGAAAAAAATTACGTCTCCAGAGACTGAATTAACCCTACGAGGATCCCGGACAGAAAAGTTACTGACATTATCACAGGCTAGGAATATCCCAGAGATGACGACTACGGCGACTAAGACGGGGATGGTAAGAAATATGTGGCTCTTATGAAAGAGCTGCGGGAGGCCATAACACGAGCGGTGGCGACTCCATTGCCACTTCTAATACGCCCTCTTTATACTAGTAACTTGGCCACTTCGATTTTAAGGGCATTGAGGCTTATGTTGACTAGATTAACTTTATATCTTATGAGATATACTACGGCTGGGATAGCGACAACGCTATCGGAAACCAGGTTTTATCGCATACCAACCTATTCGAAATTAACTACTCCTGGGACCTGGCAAGTGTCACTAGACCACTTGGCATCTATTTAGCACCTTTGGCTGACACACACAAAGCGCTTGTAGTTCTAGCGCGTTGGCGTTGAGCCTTCCATCGCCGTACTAGGCTTGGACTTCTATGGCCGATCCTTTGAGCTCTAATTTTCTTCGTGCTGGATGCCCGGCTATGGCTTCAAGGGCGTTGGCCAGCCCGGTCGCTGCTCTAGCATAACTAAAATAGTCTCATGCCGGTAAGCAATCATGAAACTACTCCACTTAACAAAATAAACCATATCTCTTACCACTTTCTAGAGAATAAAGGTCATAGAAATAATATACAATACGGGCGGAAGTCCCCACCGGTATTTTACGAGGCTATCGCTGTCCGATACATCGTCTACACGGCCACTGGATCTAGAGTGTTAACGGGAACAGATGTCGATGAACTACAGCACGTTCGCGGAGTGGACCTTCTTCCTCTCACCAGACCTTGCTCCTGTGACTTGCCTGAACACTATCGTCACCCTAGGTCCCAACATCCATCTTAGTATCTTAGCGGCTGGGCTACGACGTACTGAACGGCCATGATGCTAACTCGAAGCTACAAAGAACGCTCAGATGTAAGTCTATAAGATGAATAACGAGTAAGTCTCTTAGAGTTCCTATGGCAGGTAAGGGTGGTTAAAATTAACCAATTAATCCGTCTATATTCCAATAAACGCTCAACGACGCCACAATTGCTATGAGGTGCGGCGCGGTAGAATGAACACTCTCCATCATTATCCCTCAAAGAAGCGTCTATTCCTCGACCTAAATAGTATTTTAATAACTTCGGTAGACCCACTAGTGATTGCTAAGCGCAGAAGATCTGTCTAGTCGCACCACCGAAGTGCTTATTAGCGCCGTTGGCCAGGATTGCCGTAACCCTTTTAGAGCTCTCGCCTAGGACGGCGTAGTTTAATGCTGTCACTCCGGAATCTGTCTGGGCCGTGATATCGGCGCTGTTGTTAACAACCGGCTTAACGAAATCGGCGAAACCAGCCAAAGCCTGCAACGCGGATCGCGGACGCGGCTCGTCGGTTGATAACTGAAGCATTAATCCTGCTTACAAGTAGAAACGATGCAACGTTTAAATGATTTCCCTGGACCTTAGTTAGCTTCCTATCTTTCCACTACTGACTATCTTTATAAAGAATAAGCCTAGCTCTAAATCTCTACCTATTCTTCCTCGCGCAGCCGAACTCCCTCTAAGATCCTCCCTATGTACGTCCTCCCGATTAGCTCGCACTCCTGTCGTATTTTCGCCATGAGGACCTTTAAGAAACTGATAGGACTCTTCGAGAGTCCCGACTTGTTGCCGGAGCTTCCCGCTGTTGAGTTTAGTAGAATAAATCTATCCGGCCTAAGGGTGACAGATTCATCGGCAGCCTTCCACGTAAGCCCCAGAGAGCTACACAGTTCGACATAGTCGCTATAGGACGACAGATAAAGTTTCCTAGTAAACACATTGAGCTAGGCGATAAAGCCCCGCGGGATAGTGTCACGGTTTCTTGTTTGGGGAATAGTATAGAGGTTAAGATAATTAAGTGACCTAAACCTAAGATTCACCTAAGGGGAGTAGAGCCGCAGGGCGATATGCCGAGATATCTTGATATCTGGTAGAAGATTCTACGCCTCATATGAACTAATAATTAGAAGGCGGTTATTAAGAATCTCTCTCTTGCTTATTAATATCCATTGCATGGACTATTTAAATGAGTCCGCGTAGTTATTTGGTCTGAAGGACCCCTTGATAATTATTGCGAAGTCCCATGTCACCCGGATATTATTCCGGAACTCGCTTACATCGAAATTCTTTGCCGCCGAAGTATATTTAAGAGCCATAAAGGCGGGCTTAAATACGCTCGAGGAGCATAAAAATACACTATTTCGGACGAAGCTATGTATATCTTTATATAAATGGTATATCTCTAGCTCCGCTAGGGGCGGTCTCTCTACTTGTCTTTTATATTCGGTCTCGGCTGAGAGTTCTCGCTCTTATTCCTCCGGTAATAATAAGGTATGCAGTTCTATTAGGCTAAATTCTTAGCAATATTTCTAAAACTCAGTGGTAATATAGGGCTTAATGCGGTCGAGAAGTAAAGAGATGCTATAGTGGGCTTACCATAGATAATACCATTGGTTAAGAGGCTATGCCTTAACCTCCTTGAATTATTTAGCGCACTCAGATCTACTTTTATAGTCACTGCGAGTCACCATCTTATCCCATAATCTCCCTTAGTAATAGAAATAAATACCTTAAGCGAGCCTTAATGGCACTTCTCGCTGCATATTCTAGTAAGTTTCGGTAATAGCCTAATAAAGAATATTAGATATTATAATATTATAGGAGCTTAATGATCCCTGGCCTAGTAATAATAAAATCTTTTATTTAATTTCTCTTAGAATATAGAATACTATAGTCTACCTTTTTCTAAGCTTTTGTATCCTTATGTATACTATGAGAAACTTTAGAATCAAAAAATAATACTCTAGCTTAATAAGCTAGACAAAATATACCTTATACTAGTCTATCCTTCGTTAAGTTCGCGCCTAAGGTAATCGTAGCTTAGTAGTTAGCGGGGAGTCTTAGGTCTAGGCCTCTAGCATAGGCTTCATCGAGGAAAACGAGATACTAATCCAACTGATCAGCGAAAGGCAAGGTCTAAAGTTCTTTAACCTTTCCGGATTAATCGAGTACCACGATCTCATTAGAGTTATTAAAGAAGATAATAACCTATATATGCTTATCACCTTCGTAGCACTTAAGCCATTCTTTAGAGAACTTTAAGTTAGTGAACTCAATAACTTAGGCACTAATATCAAGGATAACGCGCGTATTTAAGTCCATATTTATAACCATATCTAGGAGAGACTTACTATCGAGTGACGCCCCTTTCATCTCGGGTCGCATCAGTGCAGTGGCGTTCTCCGGCCGTAGTAGATACTCAAGTACCAATGCGTTAGTGTGCTTCTACTCAGGAAGGTCAAGCTACTTTATATCCAATGGAAGCACGTACCGAGAGTCATTGGTGCCGCTAAAAGCTCTTGTCGGATTCTACTTCTTCTTGCCTAGATCCCAGCCCGAGGCAAAGGCTGTCTCGTCAAAGTTATAGATATCTTCTGATCGGATGCCGTACTTAGCGATTGCATACTCTACGAGCCTAAACCAATCACGAATAATAGTCGGATCTTCGCGTTTAGCTCTCTGGTAGTCGTGTTTACGATTAAAACGCGTCTCGAGCTCTGAGCGTCGCATAACAAATCTAGAAGCCCAGCGTCTGCCGACAGGTGACGCGTCGCGGTCGGCAAGCAGTCGGTTAGCCATTTCTTCAATACCACAAAGTCTCGGGGGAACCCCTCGAGAATCTAAGTCGAGAATGAGCTGAATAATAATCTGCTCTTCTGGATCGGATAGTTTGCGTGATTTAGGGATGGTATCACGTTGAGAAAGAATGCCCTTGTGTCGGCGATACAAGGTCCACTGATGGACCTAGTAGATGCTTGCGGCGCGCCGGAGACTCAATTTTGGGTCATTATAAAGGGCTTGAAGAGAAAGAAGAACATTTAACTCGTTACTAAACTGTGACATGGTTGGTGGTGGAAAAATCGATGATTATATGAGAGGATGAGAGTTTGAGGGATTTTTGTTGCACTCACTGGTGAAGTATGTTAGCATCTTTAGTAGTAAAGAAATAGATAATTAGATGAAAAGTTAGGAGGTTAAGGGATTTTTGCGGCACTTACTTATCTGCGATATAGGCTTATTATGCACGTTATCTTGACTAGTAGTACCTAAACATACTCTAGCTATACTAGTATACTATACTAGTATATCTATAATAAATCGCGAGGTAGGGACTAAAGGAAACCTTTAGAATATAGTAGGTATCTTTCGCCCAGGAGAAATAAAGGAAATTCAACCTTGAGGCAACTAGGTATACGCTGCCTGCCGGAGTTCTCGCTCCCTCGGATAGCCCTATACCATCTGCTTGTAGCAAGATTTCGCTACGGGGACTTCACGGCGTATTACGAAAGATTCAACCATGATAACGCGTAAGCGATCTGCTCGTAGGGCGGACGCAAGACATCAGATCATCTCTTCTATTGTCGAAGGGTCCCCGCGCTTCCGGATGAGGCTAAGCCCCTCACCAACGGCAGCGGTCAACCTCGCAACCGGGAGAAACTTCAATAAAGAAGAGCGTCACATTCGAATTAGGTACTTAGTCAGGCGCGAAGAGCATCTCGGATCCGATGATCCTAGCTTCTGTAGCCTCTCAAAGTCTAGGGCATCGGAACCCGATCGACGTTTGATGAGCTAGCCACCCACACCCTTGAGACTGAGCTGCCTTTTTCAACAAGCGATACAACCTCTTAAGACTGAACTGCCTTTTTAGTAACCGAGCCCACTAAATCTTTACATGTGGCCAATCATGAGATGAGCAAAATACCTCCCTCGTCGAAGTGACCCAACATTGCATCGTTTACATTATGACGTCTTCTACTCAGCCAGATGGCCTGAGACTGTAATATATAAATCAGACCGTCGCCCATGGTGCTGTCACGAAACACCATATAACCTACCTGCCCTTTGCAATCTGGTACTCTTTCTCAGTGAGATACTCACCACCGTCAATATGAAATCCTTCAACCCATTCGTGGCCTGTCTTGTCTTCCTTCTTGCAGCCGCACTGGCTAAAGCCTCTGTTCAGGGGTTTGACATTTCTCACTACCAGTCTTCGGTCGATTTCAGTGCGGCATACGCAGGCGGAGCTCGCTTCGTAATGATCAAGGCAAGTAGCTTTATTGTTAAGTAGTGCCCATGAGTCTTACGACCTGAAATAGGCCACTGAGGGCACAACCTATAAAGATCCAGCCTTCAGCCGCCACTACACCGGCGCTACTAATGCCGGCTTGATCCGTGGTGGTTATCACTTCGCCCGGCCAGGTTCCTCATCCGGAGCAGCTCAAGCTACGTTCTTCTTGAAGAATGGTGGCGGCTGGTCCGGGGATGGCATCACCTTGCCCGGAATGCTCGATCTGGAGTATAATCCCAGCGGCGATGCTTGCTATGGCCTCTCGGCTAGCAGCATGGTTAACTGGATCTCTGATTTCGTCAGCACGTATCACGCCAGCACTAGCCGGTATCCTCTCATTTACACCTCGACTAGCTGGTGGAAGTCATGCACTGGAAACAGTGCCCGGTTCGCTGCGAATTCTCCTCTTGTTATTGCGCGCTACTCGAACTCTGTGGGCGAGCTTCCAGCTGGCTGGTCTGTCTACACCATCTGGCAGAACTCGGACAGCTACAAGTATGGCGGGGATTCAGATATCTTCAATGGCAATGAGCTTCAGCTTAGGAAGATTGCTAGTGGCTAAATTTCCTATCAGAGTGTGTTGGAATTGGGGCAGGAATGAGGGGTGCAGGGAGCATTCCACAGGGTGAGACTAGGGGGCTCAACGCATTCCCGGGCTCCCTGCTCATTACACCAACATTCCTATGCATCTAAGGGAGAGTAGCAGTACATAAGCCCCGGCCTGTCCCCCGTTACAGGATTAGTTCAGTAAGCTTCAATTCAATCTCTTCTGCCCACACCCAATGCTGCACACCCATAACTATTGATAGAGTGCGAGGTAGGGTGCTAGCGTATATGGCTGAATAACTTCTATCCTACCCTTTGGTATTTCCTTACACCAGATCAGACTCTTTTCTTTCTTTCTTTCTTTCTTTCTTTCTTTCTTTTTTATTGTTGTTGTTGTTGTATGTAGGTTATTGTTAGGGCATTGGGTCTTAACGCCGCAGATGTGGAAAAATAAATTCCGTTCTTGATCATTGTGGAAACATCAAGCCCTACTCCAGTGATTGCTGCAAGCATTACGGCGTAATACCTACAAACTGGCCCGTGCACGCTTCTCCAGGGGCTAAAAAAGGTTTAGGTCTTCGAGACCACAGCGGGAGGTCATGGTCTTTTGTAAGTTCCCTAGGTATCTGTTTTTCTAGAGAACACAGGGTAATATCTTTTATAGTCCCCAGACTCTTTGTCATGTTGTAATTCAGCATCAAACTCAACGACCTCGATGGCGATGGTGAGAGAGCATTGGCAAGCGTGACGCCTTCCTGTTATGGACTAGTGCATACAGCGTGTTTTTAGTGAGAGCGTGACGCTTTCTTAATCGGGTTAGCACCTCTCCAGAGGTTTATGCCTGAGGCCACAAGGCACTACTCCACCCTTAGCGGAAGGAGAGCTGCCGTATATCACGACTAGGTTCGTGCGACGGGATATGAAATGTGGCCCGTACTTTGTGGTCGCGTATCCGGTTTCACATCCGGTTTGTCGCATCAAGGGTTCCAATCCTGACGATATGAGCTTAAATTGCTGTGCCCGAACACATGGCTGTTCAATTTCTTTTGTTCTTTAGATAGTTCTGATCAATTGACTGGTACCATCAATGATCCTTGTGGAGCCGATTTTCTGACGAGCTTCAAACGCACAATTTAAAACCTTGACTGTTGCAAACTCAGAGGTCATCACCAGTCAACAAAGCAATAATGGATATCCGATGGGCGGACGATCAAGAACAAGACCCTACCGTACTACGTCGTCGCATCTTACAGGCGTGACGCGCTCGAAAGTACCGACAACGTCTAAAAGCGAAAGAAGATAGTAGCATCACAGACCATCAGGCTCAATCATCGTCTCAAGTTGTTGAGTCAGCGGCGGAAAACGGACAACTATCATATGGTAACTGACTTAAACTAGACGCTGAATCTATAATAAAACTACTCAGCATAGAATCCAAGCATACAATAGGGTCTTTCAATTTCTTACGAATTGTCTCCTCCTTTCACAGCCACGGAACTTGGTTTTAACTGCGCCATAAGGTCCGTGAAGGATTTCAAGTTCCCCGAGGCAGCATAGTTCTTTGGAGCCGCAATGAAGGAAAAGCACACAATCATCGAGAACTGGCCGTTTAGGTTGAAGCTCCGACCTGGTCAGCCCGGAGCCCAGGAGGACTTTGACCGATTGTTGGGTGGAGGGGTGTCAGGAAAGGAGCGCTGCGTGGAGTGGAAGAGAATTTACATGTATGAAGACGAGATTGAAGGTACATAGTTGGTTCATGAATGATTCACAATGAGAGAGGGGCTCTTACTGGGTAAATTGCCATCTCGATTCAAGTGCTCACATCTAACAGTACTTACCTTGAACAGTCTAGTAGACGGCAATGAAAATACCACTCATTTGCCTGACGGTACTGCTCAGCGGAGGAGACGTCAACTCCGGAGAAAATTCCACCGTAGCGGTCTTTTTCTACCGTGCATGAGGCTGAAGAATGAGGGGTGGTTAGTCTGCACTTGCACGTTCAAGCTAGATAGGAACTCTAATAAAAAAAGGGATGACTTTCCTACACAAATTGGCCCTTTTCCGTCTTTTAAATAGCGATGGCACTGAGATGCATGTCGGATGGACTCCAACATCGGGAGGTGACCGTTATGACGAGCAGCCGATCAGCACTGCAAGTGATCGCGCAGCCGCAACAACAGTCAGGACAATGTACCGTCCAGGAGATCCACAGGCACGTTGAATGACTCCAGAAGAGTGGCAACATTGTCAAGATGCTGTGGCTACCAGCCGGAGACAAGGACTTCCCTATGGACAGTGAGGCAAAGACGGAAGCGCGAAGAGCCGCACGAGGAAGACACAGACCGGAGAAACCAACATACCAAGCGCGTTCCATATAGATGAGACTAGCGATCGCACAGCAGCAATGGCAAAAGACCCTGCCCGATGGGGTCGGAAAGTGCTCGAAGCGAATCGATAGGGCGTTACCAGGCACACACACACGCCCCCTGTACGATGGACTGAAGAGACGCGAATCAGATATGCTCTCACAGGTGCGCACGGGAATGGCTAGGATCAACAGCTACCTGCACAGAATTGGGGCAGTGGAATCGGACATGTGCGACTATGGACAAGCAGCAGAGACGATAGAACATTTCCTATTCCGATGTACGAAATGGGACGCGCAGCGAGAAGGCATGCGACGAGTTGGACAAACAATGATGAGAGACCTCTCGTTCTTTTTGGGAGGGAAGGCGGCATCGGATGGACCCGAATGGGCACCTAACCTACAGGCGGTGCAGGCGGCGATTAGGTTGGTCATGCTACGAAGAGACTTGATGCAAACTAGATGACTTACTAACCAATAGCATTTAGCGGCCAAAGCTAGCGATACCACCACCAAACAGCCTCGAGCTGGTAAAACATGCCTCAGCTGCTGAAGATAGGATGCTGAACACTTGGAGAAATTGGCCTTCAAGCAGCGGGACAGCCAGAAAACTGCGGGACAGCCCCTCTCAGTGACGCGTCCGAATTTACATGCATTTCACACCTAAAAACACCATAAAAAGAGACACAAGACGGTATAATCCAGTACATGCACGTCTATCTTCATTATGAGTGCCGCAAATAACCTTAAGGCCGCGAGGGAAGTGATCGCATCACGTGCTAGGGCCACATCGCGCTGCTTCCTCCGGCATCACTAAACTAATCTCTGTCAGAGCCGCTACGGCTAAGCATAAGGCTTCTTCTTCTGTCGTTGATCGCCTTATCAAGAAGCTCGAGAACACTGATTCCGTGAGACCGAAAGGCCGCCCGCGCCTCCTCACGAGCGAGGAAGAGGATGCCATCGTCGCCTTCGTCACCTGGATGGAAAAGGCCGGCTTTCCTGCCTCTAAGGCTGAGATTGAGGACGCCGCTAATACCCTTCGCCGCCATAGGGACCCAGAAGCGAAGCCTATGAGCAAGATGTGGTACGCAGGCTTCCGTGACGATTATCCGGAGCTAGAGAAGACCTTCCTAGAGACCGTCGATAAGTCTCGTGAGTCTTAGGAAGCAGGCAGCATCACCGACCTAAAGCAATGGTTCAAACAGCTTACAAAGGCCATCAGGAGATTCGATATCTACGCCTCTGAATACTAGAATGCCGACTAGGCCGGGATCCGAGTTGGCTGCTTACATGAGCGGATACCGGTACAATGCCTCATCGTCCGCACAAAGAAGAAGACACGCACCCAGGTGCTCAACCCATCAAACCGCGAGACCTGCTCTCTTATCGGTACGGGTAACACGGTAGGCGATACGATACCGCCGTGGGCCATCTTCAAGGCGTTCCCTACATTAGATTACGCCTATATCGATGCCGATCCGCAGATACGCTTTGCAAAGTCAGAGACTACCTTCTCTAACGGCGAGATTACCTTCGAGTAGGCGCAGGCATTCAACCGACACAGCTAGGAGAAGTCTACGAGGGTGCAAAGCCGCGGGAAGCCTTTCGTAGAGTGGTTTAATTGCGATAAATTCCTTCGTGATCTAGTTAGGCAGTATGTTTAATATGGCATTCCTCCTATTTCTTATAGTCCAGGTGAAGAGATTTAGCGACTTCTTATCCTCGATGGCTTCAATAGACACGGTCTCTTCGCCTTCCGCGGGTATTACCTCAAATTCCAGATCCTCGTGATTCCTTTGCCTTCTTACTCTACGCATTTCCTTCGGCCGATAGATATAGGGGTCTTCTAGCCAATAAAGAACGCACATCAGAGGATTCTTCGCCAAGCTTTACGGAAAGGCAATATCTCCTTCTCGCGCCTTAACTTCGTCAAAGGACTCTAGGCAAGTTAATCAATATCTCACGAGAAGACCTACTAATCGAGGCGTAACTTCAAGAGATAATAAACTGCGGCTTCACTAGGAAGAATATTATATTAGGGTTTAAGAAATCCGGCATCTTTCCCCTTAACCCTAATCCCGCGCTGGCCTTCCTCCTTAAGCAGCAGATAAAGGCAAAGAAAGTAATTAACCCTACCTTTGCTTCCCTTCTTCTATCGGAAATATGCTTTTTAACGCGCCTCTAATACCGCAAAACGCGTCATAGAGGAGTATTTCGATATATTCTCCTCCCCAACGTACGCGGGGCTCCTAGAAGTCCGCAAGGTCATCACGGAGGCCATTCTTCTCGAGGAGATAATAACTATATATATAAATAACCAGCGAAGTCATATTGAGAAGAGATATAACCAGATGAAGGGAGGGAAGAGGGCCAAGCCCGTTGGCGACTATAGGCACAACGTCAGTCTTCAGGAGCTTCGTGACCAGCACGCAGAAGTCATCGCCGCAGACCGTGAGAAGGAGCAACAGCGGCAGATCCGCTCTGTGCGCTCTATACTCCTCAGGGAGATCAAAAGGCTTAAGGAAGAGTGGCGAGAGAATAAGGAAGTCATTATCAACGGCGTGAAGAAGAAGCTATAGTTCAAGAGGTGGCTTAAGCACATAGGGAAGGATAAGGACTATCTATCTATAAATACACAACGCTCTTAGATAACTCAACTCCTCAATGAAAAGACTGACGGGTTCATAATAGATACAGAGTTGCCGCAAGAAGTCAGAGATTCGATCCGTGAAGCAGCGTACACCGCGAAGCCCCTCAGCGCGATGGACTGGTCTGCCCTCCCCGGCAGCGACGATACCGTTACCTTCAATCTCGAGCCGCCGCGGCACGCCGAAGAAGAGGAAGAGGAAGAGGAAGAGGAAGAAGAAGAAGACCTTCCATTGATCGAAGTTGCTCCTCTTCATGATGGGCGAGCAACCCCCCGTTGGCAGCGATCTTCGCCGCCGATGACCCCCTCATACGAGTCATCGCCCCCGCCGGAAGAGGCTTCAACGCCGTGCCCTTCACGACCTCCACCACACACTTCAGCCTTG
>SSHR01000648.1:0-30694 GCA_006518225.1 Fusarium neocosmosporiellum | reverse complement strand
GCCTATTCTCCTCTCTTGTCGCCTTTTCCAGCAACTTCCTCGCTCCTCAGCTTCCATTTCAGCTCCCGTAAGCAGGCGCTTACACCACACACTCCCCCCAGACAAAGAACCTAACCCAGGCTCCCACAGGCGTCATGACAAGGCTGTGCAGGTACCTCACTGACACGGTCGCCTGCCAAAACGCCCCGGTTCCCCATCCCGCGGCCCCAAGAAAGACTGCGGCAGTGGCCAGAAGTTCTTCCATTTTTTTCTCTCCAGCCGCAGGGTCCGATTAAATGGCCCCGCACCCTCTCAGAAGCCACACGCGCCGGCGTCTCTTTGGGTCAGAAGGCGCCCAACCTACGAGGCCCCCGGCCCCGGAGCAACCATGTTTCACTGATTCGTTCACTTTTCGCCCCCGAGGTGCCTACAGGTACCCTGGTCCCCTGGTCTGCCAAAAGGCACCTGACTCTCTAGCTGAAAGGGCATGATGCATTTTTGAGGTTCTTTTTGTCTAGAGTTGGTGTGTTAAAGGTTTTTCTGCCTTGCCCGTATCATGGCCAGCTGAGTTTTTGCCATCATTTGTGACATGGCGAACATCCTGTGGTTGAAAGCCATCACTCTCAAGCCCCCTCCCTCATCTTTAACATCCATGCATGGACCCTTCGTACTCGTCTCAAGTCCCTGAAAGTAGCGTTAACAGCGACACAAACAAACCGGCGGTCCCGCCCCGAACCTTCTGGAGGTTGCCTTGACCTCTTCTTCAGGCAGAGGGTCCTGTACTGTACTTTTGGACATGCAGCTTGAAAGACGGCAGAATGGCCTTGTTGATAATGGTTTTTTGCCTGGTGAGCTTCAAAAAGCCGTCCATGCTATTGGCCCGGTTTACGACTCGGGGTAACGGTGGGGCCACTCCCGATTCTCAGCCCCGATCGCCCTGCCGTAGGAACTGGCCGGAACCGAGCCGGAACTAGTCTAGACCCCGGAAGATCCCATAAGCCGGCAGAAACCTCCGCGGTGATTGCTGTATGACAGGGGCTTAACAATTATATATATTTCTATACACTGTGTTCTGCGTTATTGTGGCTGATGGCTTCNNCTGATGGCTTCTTTTAGAAGCGTTACCAAGTTCACACAATATATATATTTCTATTAGGGATACTTTAGTTAATACTAAGCTTTGCCTAAGCAACAAATCCTCACAGTATTAGGTTATCATAGATATATGCTCATACTAACAGTCACGCAGCCCGGCAACGAAACTTGGGACTCGCACACCAACTCCGCGCTCGATAAGATCGATACCAACAAAAAGCATCTCGACGAGTCGAAGGGAAAGTTCAACCCAGGTCTTTTAAAGGGAAAAACCGACCAACCAAAACTTCAGATCCTCATGCAGTTAGCCAAGACCGAACAGAACGAATATGAAGCCTTGAAAGAAAGGCTCGCAAAGTGGGATGACCCTGCATCGCGGGTTTTCGGGCACGTCACATTCTCGCCGGCCTATAGTCTTGGGCCAATCCAGGGGGGAGATACTGAACGACTGAGAGACTGGGCACTGATAGAACTGCACCAGGAGAAGCATGTTACCCCTCTGGCCTCTTTATCGAACATGGTTTGGGTCTGTTGGGTCGCGCGTTGGGGACCTTATCCGGGATCGGTTACTGGAGTGGACGTATGTTCGACGGTCTCTAATCTACGAGGAGCATAGTGTGCTCGTTGAGGACACCATTCCAGAGACCGAAATGCGAGATCCTCAGTCTCGCACTGTTAATAACGAAGGGGGCCTTTTCGTTATTAAACATGGACGGACAACCGGGCTTGCGACTGGGATCGCCAGTCGGGTCAAGTCTCTCACGAGGCGGACTTATCCCGATGGTGAATATATATCCGAAGAGTGGTGCATTGTAGGGCATGGACGAGGGTTTGGTCGAGAAGCCTTTTCAGGCAATGGTGATTCTGGAAGTTGTGTGTTTGACACTCAGGGCCGTATCGGTGGAATGTTGACAGGTATATTGGCCAGAAACGACTCCGGGAACCACGATGCGTCGTATGTTACCCCGATGGAGTGGCTGTTGGAGGACATTAGGAGGCATGGTTATGATGTAGAGCTGTTGTGAATGGAGTCGTCATTGAGTGTTTATTGCATTCAAAATGGCCACGCGGATCTCATTGGCATGCGGGTTGCTCCCGTTGATGATTGTAAGACCAGTCGTAACTCCCCTCGAGACCGTAGAGACATTAAGCTGGATGCTCTCGACCTTGTCAATGATAGGATCGCCGAAGTTGAGCGATTGGCCACCCTGTTTGTATAGTTGCGCCATCAGTGGCAAATGAGAGTACTGCTTACTGCATTTGCGAATGAGTGACCGATCTTGCTCTCCGTAGATTTGGGCGGAAGGATCATCATGTGGGCGATCGAACCTTGAAAGTGACCCAAATCTATGCGTCCATAAGTCAAGTAGCCAGAGTGTGCCAACGGTAAACGATGTGCATGTCATTTCCGGGTTGTAGGGCTGGTCCCATCCGGCGAAGGAAAGAAAGGGTGATTCTGCCGGTGTCTTCCATACATTCGAACACACTTCTTGATGGGGATCAAAGGCAGCATGGGAATCTCCCTGACCCCTGAAAAACTCCAGAGGAAGTAGTCGCTTGAAATCGCCAATCGGAAGACAAGGGGTCTACTGCCAGCCGCGGTCTTCTTCAAACAGGTATTGTCGCGCTAGACACCTGCAATACAACCATCTCTACCTACGTTTACCAGCTCGAATATCTCACCCAATACCTAGAGATAAGGCGCAGTCCTTCACAATATTATTTCCCGTCTATTAACAGAATCTAAGCCTCCTCGAGCTATGCATAAGTTAAGCCTCTCATAATATAACTTTCTCTAGAAAGGCAAGTTGTTACTTCGTTTCTTTTTATTATTAAACATATCTTTCGAGGAGTAAGCGAGAGGCAGTTTTAGTGGTTATGTCATTTGCCCAGTACAGATCGAAAGCTTCGCGACAAAGAGCAGGTTGAGAGCTGGATTAGGAGTTTAAGAAGAAAAGGCGCGCACATATCTTTACACTCCCGGATTCTATAAGACGATTCTAGATAAATGGCCGTGACAAAGAAGAGGCTGGTAATAAGTAGAGTTGGGCGAGGAGACGATGGGGGTCGCGCAAACATGACCTCATTGGCTGGGTGCTCACTCGCATTCCACCTTGCATCTCATTGCGTCTAGCCACTCATGAGTCGAGGAGGAGGGTGCAGTGGGGGTAGTGGCCCTACATATGCGTGATTAACACTGCGACTCTCAACAAACAGCCAAAGCACTTTGGCGCAGCGGAAGCGCGGTATGTTAGCTCAACTCCACAACTTCTCAGTTCTCTTACTGATTCCTCAAACAGCCGGGCTCATAACCCGGAGGACCACCGATCGAAACGGTGAAGTGCTAGATTTTTGCTGTTGTTTTCGATTTTTGGTGAATTTTTCTTTTTGCTCCCTCCCATCTTGGATTTTTGGCTTCGAGATATCTGGCCTTGGTGTTTTTTGCTTAGTCATCGTGGGGTTGTCCAAAAATAGTGGGTGGGGCCATCCACCGTTGGGTAATGTGCAACGGTTTTCCACATCGCAGGCAGGAGCATCTTCCCATCCTCACTTCTACCTGCCTCCTGAGCACATGGTATCTCTCATCCGACATTCGAAGTTTTCTTCTCGATAAGAAAAAGCCCCCCCCCTGAACAAGCAATGACGCCAGAGTCGCGGATGCCGGGTGCGACATGAGAGCACTCGCAGCGTGTACAGCTGAATCGCTAATACCCTAGACCACTCAACAATGGATGCCCACGATCAGCCAGCACACGTCCTCAAGATGCACCTAATAGGTAGCGTTCTCGCCGAGATTGAGCTCAAGGATGGAAGAAGAAAAACGACGCAGGCTTCTTGTACTCTGCCTCCGAGTCCTCACTCGAAGGCAAGCACTCGTCTCCGGTACTCTGCTACGGGTTCGCAAGCAGTCATCACGATTCTTTAGCCCTCCCTCTACTCTTGCTCTAATCATCGATAGAGAGGGGGTTCATAGCAAGCGGATGTCCACATGAGGTGATCATTGATGTTCCCAGGTTCGGGTCAACGCTCGCAGTTTACCCCCGCGAGACAGCTAACAATAGCAACCTTACGCGAACCGAATGATATTCTCGATACTTCCAGGTATGGCAACAAATGACTACTAGTACTGGGTCTATACCACACGCATCAACAACTACGCAAGTTCCGGTCTCAGTGGCTTCCGCATATTCTCAGTCTCCGACGCCAAACACGAGGTCTCTTCTGGCGTCCACGTGGGCCATGAGTTGTTCCACCATTCAAGGCCGAGAGGGATGAGTTTGAAGGGCTGGAGGACCTAAAGGGTGGGCAATGACTATTGCAATTAATTGACCTACCAGCCCTCGTAAACCCCTCTGGACATGCTACTTCAAGGTCTTACGCCCTGGAACTATTTACAAACCAGGGTTCAGGTTGCCTGTAGATGAACTTTGAGTGCCAGTTGCTCATGGCATGGTCTTTAGTGAGAGCTTCACTTGTCAATTCTAATCAAGCAAGCTATCAAGCCAGCATTGGCCAATCTTGGGAACATTACTGGAGCTGAGGACGAATCGCCAATGCGTCGGTCGTCAGCAGGGAGGCTTTCCCCCTTGTAGTTAGGCGAATCGCAAGGCCAATGTTCAATCGTGTCCTGAGACTAAATGAGGGCGGTTAAGACAGCCAGCCATCATAAGTGCTAGCTCTCGATTGAAGGGTCGAGATGAGGAAAAGAGAGGCTCAGCATGGGGCCATGTGTCTTACGACCAACGGCGTGTCTGAAGAGCTGGTTAGACTGTCTGATGGTCCGAACCCGGGGCGGCTATTCTTGTCAATTGGATTGACACCTTGTCAAAGCTCATGACGAAACAGCCGGAACTGTCCATGACAACCCGCGCGCGGTCATCATGGTAAAAGCCAATGCCACGAGATGAGGGGCGCGGTCCAGAGGTGGCTAGCTGACAGGGACGAATGGGAGGCTGACGGCGGGCGGTTTCGGCGGCGATTGCAGATGGCATCGTGGGTTGGCGTCTGCCATTGGCGGTGAGCTAGAGGCCAGAGGTGACAGGTGATGCAGCGAGATGCAGGCAAAGCGGGACGGTTACAGAGGATGCCATGGCGACAGAGCGGAGGGGATTGTTTGCATGTAAACAACATGGAGGTTGCAGATGCGTATCATGACAACGCAGTTGCAGTGCAAGAGAGGGTCGGGCCATGGATAAAGGGAGGGGGTAGTCTTGTCTGATGGTTTGGCTGGGCTTGTACATTTCTGCTGCTACCACGACTCTAAGTAGGTACGCAGGCTGACAGCAAAGGCGTTGTCTAGACTGCATTCATCAATCAACTCTCATTCTTTCCTGTCTCTCTTGGTCTCTCTTTCCAGCTGCATCTGTTCTCTTCTTTTCTTTGTCCATCTCATCATCTGACCGCACCTCGCAGCGCCATCCCAGGCATCGCAGCAGCTTCATTTCAGGTTTCTAGCAGACCCTGGCTCTACTTCCCCGGGTTCTCTTCAAACCTCCATCGATCCCCTGAAGTCGTCCAAGACACCCCCTGCATCGTCTCGTGGAGAAGGAAGGGACCGGCCGTGCAGAGGCGGTGGCAGCCAACCTGATCAAGGTACTAAAACAGGAGGAGGATCCTGTCGCCGTCGGGAAGAGGGAAAAGGTGACGCCTTTGCCGGGACAAACGACAAAGAAGGAGAAGTAAGAAAAAGGGCGCTGGCTGCCCCTTGTTCGCGGTTGGTCTCTTTTTGGCTTTTCTCTCTCTCCTTTGAGGAACAAACTCCATCTTTTCTCTTTTTCCGCATTCTGGCTGTCGCCACGTTCGCTCTCGTCATTTCTCTGATCGGCATCTGCATCACCACTGCAATTCATCCGCCGCAGTAGCAGCAACAGCAACGGCATCAACAATCAATAGCTTCGACTCTCCACTTGCGCCGTCAGCCGGCCTCTACTCTCTCTCCCTCTCTCTCTTTCTCTCTCCTGCATATTATCCCACTGGATTAATACTACTTGATCCCCTCTACCCTCTCTTTTCCACCTTCTTTCTTCTTCTCACTCTCCCGTCATCCCGCTGCTTCCCCACCATCTCGCCATTCTTGCCTCTTCTCTCCACCCGCTGCGTCACGGCCATTCACGTCGCCAGGAAGAAGCTGTCAATTTCATTTCTGGCTCGGATATCCGCTAGCCTCATTCGCCCATCCATCACCATCAGCCTTTGAGTCACTCGTCGGGTGCCAATAAGGCCGTGCTTGAGTTGCTAAATCGACGGGACGGGAGCTAATCACAGCCAGCATCAGTGCTCTGGCCCGTCACTCAGGGCCCTCGCCAGCGCACCAAACAGCGCCATAGCGCCCAGACAGCGCCAGGCACCGCCGAGGCCACACCTTGGTTGCTCCCACGACACAAGGTTGCCCCCCTATTTTCCGGATCCGGCGTGGGGTGTAAACAAATCCAGACACGCCCTCTGCAAATCAATCAATCTCCAGCGAAATAAGGGCCCCCAGCCGGGCCTGCCTCGCCTCGCCTGAGCCCAAGATGCCTTCTGCCACTTCAACAACAACATCCGCCGCTCCTCCTAGATCACACACACCACAGTTGAGACCCAAGTCTTCGTCGCGAGGCCTCAGAAGACCAAACAGCGCCGTCTCGACCCCGAATCTCAAGTCCGCATACGCTTCTCACTCGCGTCTCGCTCCGCCGCTGCCTCGCAAGGCCTCGCTCGCACAGCTCAACGCAGGCTCTCTTGCCAGCATCCCCGATGTCACTGAGAGTTACGCCGTCGATTCCGTCCTGAGCGACTCGTCCCAGAATATGATTCCTACAACACCAGGCCGTTCCCAGGCCGCCAATGTCGCTCTCGGCGACACGGTCGATGTTCCTGGTGGCTTGCAGGGTACCGTCCGTTTTGTTGGTCCTGTCCAGGGCAAAAGGGGCGTCTTTGCCGGCGTCGAACTGCTTCCAGACTTTGCTAGTCGAGGGAAGAACGATGGCGATGTCGATGGGTAAGATGACATGGTGGCCCCCGTTTTCTATCTGGACTTGTGACTGATCATTACAGGATATCATACTTCACCACCACCATCCCCGGTGCCGGCATCTTCCTCCCCGTGGCCAAAGCCGTACGCCGCGAGTCGATTCCATCCTTCCCCATGACTCCAAGCACCAGCAACTACGGTGGCCTGAGGGCTGGAAACCAGAATTCTGTCAACTACACTCCTCCGACCCCCGGCCTGCCCAAGTTTAGCGCTTCAGTAGGTCCCGGTGCACGAGCTCCCAGTCCCCAGCTGAAGCGAGCGCCAAGGACCTCTCTCCCTCGTCCCGACTCCCCTGTCCGCCGAATGCAGATGACGCCTGGACCACGACCATCTATGACCACCCCGGCCAAGACGCCATCAAGATATGGTAGCCCGACAAACGCGCGCTTCGCCCAAAGTGTGCGCGGCACCTCTGGAGACCCAAGCAAGAGAACCAAGTTGGATCGCAAGCCTAGTATCGGACCCCGGAGCGCCTCTGCCCTGGGTTCCATCTCCGGACTTGACGATGATCCCACTCCCATGGGAGTCAAGCGGACGGGGACCAATGGCAGCATGGGATCCGTCTCATCGTTCAACATGAAGCTTCGTCCTGCATCTCGCGCTAATAACGCAAATGAAGAGGAGATTGAACGCCTTAGATCTCAGCTCGAGGACCGGGATCGACAGCTCAAGGAACAGTCTTCTACCCTGGCTGACATGGAGGGCAGCTTGGTCGAACTGCAGGGGCTTATGGAGCAGGCAGAAGTATCGCTGGCGCCTCAGCGGAATAGCTGGGATAACAAGGACACGGCGCAGCTTCGTCAGTTGCTGCGGGAGAAGAACGACAAGATCGCGATGCTTACGGCAGAGTTCGACGCGCATCGAGCAGACTTCCGGAGTACCATCGACACCCTGGAGTTGGCCAGTACCGAGACAGAACGCGTGTACGAAAAGAGGATAGAAGAGTTGATGGGTGAGCTTCGTGAGCTTGAGTCAAGGAACCTGGATGTCGAGTCGGTAGCCACGCAACTCAAGCAGTTGGAAGAACTTGTCCAAGAACTTGAGGAAGGTTTGGAGGACGCTCGTCGCGGCGAGGCAGAGGCTCGAGGTGAAGTCGAGTTCCTCCGAGGAGAGGTTGAAAGAACAAGAACGGAGCTTCGACGCGAGCGCGAAAAGGCTACGACCCCCAACAATGCCAGTGCAAACGGCGACACAGTATCCTCCAAGGAGCTTGAGCAGAAAGATGACGAGATCAGGGGTCTCAAGGCTATCATTCACTCTCTCAGCCGAGACTCCGTCCCGGGAGAGGACAGGACACCTGTTCCAAGACCTGGCTCGATGATTGCAGGGGACGCCGTTGAGAACAAGATTGCGCGCGATAACCTCGAGCGACAAGTGGCTGAGCTGCAGTCGATCCTCGACAAGAAGAGCAGCCGGGAGGACGAGCTTGAGAAGGAACTCGAGTCGTTCCGACAGGCAGCCGGAGCCGCCAAGGCTGCCAACAGATCCTCGTTGAGGGATTCCCGCGACACGGTCGTCCTGACTCAGGCCATGGAGAGTCGCCCAGTCGAGCCTACTCACAAGCGGGCCAGCACCCTCGACACGATGCCCGAGAGCGATGTCTACTCCAACGCCACCGAGACTAGCACCCTCTGGTGCGAGATTTGCGAGACTAACGGCCACGACATCCTGACATGCACCAACATGTTTGGCCCTGACGGCGCCAAGACCAACGGCGATGTCAAGGCCAAGGACTCTCACCGCGATGAGCTGAAGCCTCACACTCCCACTGGCGACGATGCCCCGGCTCCCCTGTCGCCCTTCAAGACCAAGAACCCCGGTCCTCCTTCGCCCGCCATCAAGATCCTGCCCAACCCCATGGAGTCTGGCCCCGTCGCCGGCAAGGAGAGCGGCATCATGGACCCCGAGAAGTGGTGCGCTCTGTGTGAGCGTGACGGCCACGACAGCGTCGACTGCCCCTTTGAGGATGCCTTTTAAGAGCTCACATGGTTCTTTTGGTGTTCGCAGAGAAGATGAACATGAACTTCATGACCCGGCCTTTGAAGAGGCCAGGAGGACGATTTAAACTATGCTGATGGGCGTGATGAAAACCGCTCAAGGCGTATGCATTTTTCATTCATTGTTTCCATGTCGTTTGCCGGGCTTTGCCGGTAGACGGCTTTTGCTATCGGGCATTCGTTTGGCTAGGCATTCTTAGTGATACCATACCCTTACTGTTTTTTCAACACTTTACCTTTCATTCATCCAGCCTTGTATAGCACGTTTTTTGTAATACTACCTATGTGACATGATTACCTTGGCATCTCTGTACATTGACTTGTGATGGCGTGGTTCGTGAGTAGGTAGTTTAGTTCCCTTCCCACAGAGACGTAGTGTGCCCAGGACCTTTTTTGAGATGGAGTGTTTGGCGTCTTGGTACACCACTTAGGATAACTTGCTGCCCACCTTTAGAGTATTTTGATATGTTATTGTATAATAAGAGTCTTATAGTAAGAAGAGATTGTCTAAAGTTAGATAAAAGTCTCAACTAATAATTAAATTAATTTCTATAAAAAATTTCAGAAGTATCTTATCACTACCACCGCAAGTCTCCTCCAAACGCTCCATTGTCCACCATACTCATGGCCTGCGCCATCTGGATCCTCTCTCCACGAACACTGTGCCACCATCGCGCGCTCTTCCACATCTCGTCGTCCCAGCCGCCCGTCAGCTGACGGTACTTGAGGAGGAACCAGATGCTGGGCTCCCAGCTCCGGGCGTCCCAGGGCACCCCGGTGTTCATGCCCAGGGGGTTGCGTCTGGAGCCCCAGCAGGTGAAGCCGCCAGCTAGAAGATCATGGCAGAGGATGCCTTCGTCGACGAGGGGCGGTTCATGGAGAAGTGCCTTGATGATGTTGTCTCGGAAGGACTTGAAGGGGATGACGTCCTATAGTTGTCAGTAGCGATCACGTCATAGATTGGGAACACATACGACATAGGGATGATGTCCAAAGGTGAGTTGTAAATCAGTAGGCCGAAGATCTGGCGTCACGTTGCGGAATCTTGTCCTCACGAGCGGAAGCTGTGACGGCGCATGTCCCTCATCTGCCGTAACAGAAAAGATACTACACCCCTCCTCGCAGAGGATCTCCTCGATGCCGCCCATGCCGAGGGCGTAGCAGTTGGCATATATCGCCCCAAAGAGGCCCGCCTCGACGATATGCTGCGCTGGCAGAGGGGTTGGGCCTGCGTTGGCGGCGTTGTATAAGGCCTTTGTAAACTTGTTGAGGGACTCCATCTGGGCGCTGGTCGGTGGCCACATGCGAGGGGGTGGTTTAGAAGGCGTGTCTTGGGTTTGCTGCTGGAGATGGCGGAGTAGGGAGCGCTTCTGACTGAGGGTGAGTGTTTCCACGCCATTGAGGATGTTTTTCAAGGCGCTGTCGTCCTGGGTGGTTGGTGCATGGGATTCGGGTTGTCCTTCTCGGTCGGTGGATTCTGGGCTGTCTTCGGATATCTCTTGAACTATGCCAGTGTTTACATAGTCTCCTGGGAACTGTACCAGTCGTTGTGGTCTGAAGCTGTTGGTCGCCCAGAGGTTCACGCCCATAGGCGCAAAGGGGTCGTCTAGGGGGGTGAATGGGAATGGTAATGAGCCTGGGAACGGCTGAGCAAAGGGGGCATTCGATACTGGGATAGTCGAGGCAGTGAGATCCCCCCAGGTGTCGTTAGGAAACATCGGCTCGGTGAAAGCATCTTGACCGACAGTGGACGTATCTATCGACGCGATAGGGTCAACCACCGTTGCACTAGATGCCATCTGAGGAAGGGCTGCATCATTAGAACCACCCTGGCCCGCAGCGTCAACGACATTCGCCAGCTCGGAAACACTTGGTTCCAGGATTTGGTTTAGTAGCGCGAGTTTCTGCTTCCGCTTCTCCCCTGCCATGATGGCGTCAGCACGTCCCGGGTATTCTTAGAAGTGGCCTACGGTAGTTCCGGCTCGCGATGCGGTTCTGCTCACGACGCGCCTCCGAGTTGCGCTTGGCAGGTGCCTTGCCCTTCTTCACCTGCGCTGGTCTATTGTTCATCATGAGACAATGTCTATGATGGCTGAGCGGTAATCATCATGACCATGTTGTATTGTTTGCTGGGGTGCGGTTCAATGCGTCGTCGGTCGGAATTTCGTTATTCCCGCTAGTATCAAGCATCACTTCACCCTTGGATGCGTTTTGATCCAAGCATGAGACTGTAGCTCTAACACAACACTCCTGGGCGGGTTGTGTCGTTTTGCCCCAACTCTCCGCATGGCTTTCGCCCACAAACCGTTGTCGACATGTCAGGGGGGAGTCCAACCGTGTACTCCTCCGTGATATGATCACTCGTCCCGTAATTGACACAGTATCGGACTCGGATGACGACCTTCTTGAGTATGAAGGCGACTTGAAGACGGGATAACATACCAAATTGTTTGGCGGAAAGACCTCGCTCCCAACCAAAAAAGGAAACATGGTCAAGATGAGTGTATCATCCGCGGATACGAGTTTGTCAAAGTGTCTTGGAAAGCCTTGCTAGCAAAATCCTGGCGTGACACAGTTACAAAGTCGACAAAGACAACATCGGGCTCATCACCCTGAGCATCATCCAAAATCCTGACTTTGTGGCAGTTCCCGAGGCTGAGGATACGGCCGACACGCTCCCCAGCTCTCGGGTCTTCACAAATAAGCAAGTTAACCTGCAAGATGAGAAGATCTAGCGGCCTCACGAACGCATTTAGTGGTAGAAGGAGAACTGCCCCGTCATGTCCTCCATTGCCCCCGATGTCAGCTTTACGGCTCTATAGAACTACAACAAACCGACTATCACAGACCTACCAGCAAACTGGATAGCAGTGCCAGATGACTTTCGAGGGCCTAACGAGAAGAAATGATAGATGCACGAAAAGATCCAGCAACTTCACAAACGCCTCTAAGAATGGAAGGAGAATTACCATCATGTCGAGACCTATCTCAGAAAGCGCCGCAGACCCTCAAAGGATGAAGAGACCCAGCAACTCCATGAACGCCTCTGGGGATCGAAGGAGAACCCCACCTCGTTCCCGGTCCGTTGGCTGTCCCCCGAACAGTGACCCTGCCGTGGAAGAACCGGTGGTAGGGACGCAACGGCAGATCCTGCAAGTAGAGGGACAAGCACAGCAGTCTTAGACCCATCTACCCTACTCGAGCTCGAACTAATCAGCCATCATACCACTCGTCATACAGCTCACCAGTCTCGATTTCTCCCCAAATCTGGAGCATTGAAGTCTATCAGGAACGCCGGAGACCTGTCAAGGATGGATCCAATTCACACCTCCAAGACTTGCCACGGAAAACGATCCCCCCGCACGTAACCGCTCTCTACCCCCATCCTTGACGAACCTCTAGCGACCGAGACCGCCGTAATAGCTGACTTGGATGGCGAGTAGGTCGCCAATGATATATCGGATGACGATATTATAGACTACCGCGTTACCGGGGATGACCTGAAAGGCGCTGGGGGAAAGTCCTCGTACCTGGGAAATAAACCTCCCCGAGGAGGACCAGGACGGCTTGCTGAGCGTCACAGCACTCAAGGCCGAGAAGCGCAAGCGCCTGCTCCGAGAAACGATGCCGCTGCAGAGACGCCGGACTACACTGCGTCATACTTGAGATAGTGATGTTGGACCAAGGTCCCCCAAGCTTGAGCTCGAACTAATCGCCCATCCTACCACTCGTCACAAGCGCGCCACTCTCAGTTTTCCCCAAACCCAGAGCTGAGGTATTCACCATGCCACATGGCCTAGGTCTTGAGGAGGGCAAGGAACGATGTCCTCATAAATGCCCGTGGGACATCTCCACCGGGGCCAGATGGGCCCCTTTCTCGAACCTGGAATATCACGTCATCATCCAAAGGCAGGCAATCTAGTTGGTGTGATATATATAAATCATACTCGGGGCGAGCTTCATGGCAGGTAGAGCTGAGGCGACTAGCTTCATGGCACTGAGTCTCCCTTATATCCGTGTCTCGAATATATGCGCTCATGACAACCGTCTTTCTACGTCCTTCGGCGCTGCTCCTTCATCATTCCCGCGAGGCACGTTGCGATGCAACCAGCCTGGCGAGGGTTGAGTCGTGATGCGCCATCAGGATAGTTTCGGCTTCTTAGGCGGTCGCGGCACGGCCACATGCCGACCATGGTCTCGAGGTTCTCTGGCGTTATATATAGGATGAGCTCCTTGGGCATCATGTGCAAGACGAGCTCCTCGGCAGCTCCTCAGGCGTCATATGCAGAATGAGCTCCTCAGATAGCACTTCTCCTTGGAGCACTCCGATGCCCAATGCCTAGCTTCTTTGCACGCGAAGCAAATGGGGACGCCCTTTTGAGGGGGCGGGGTACGCCAAGAAGAACACTGCCCGAAATACCCGCCCTCGCGCCTATGACTTCGGGGGGGGGGGAGTAAAGATCGATTTGCGTATCTATGTCTATGCTTGTTGCCTCACGAAGAGACTTAAGCTGGTTATAGAGGCCAAGAGACCCGTCTCGAATGAGGCTTGATATTTGCCTGATCTCGGTTAAGACTCGACAGGGGAAGATGTATAATTGCGTGAGGCCTGTGTTGATGCCCATTGCATGGCAGGGAGCTGAGCAGGTTGTGGAAGAGAAGGCTATGACTGCCCGTCACCAGGAGCTTGGTGAGTGCGTCAGGTACCAAGGATGGCAAGCCGAACGTGCTGGATTTGGTCATCATGCGAATGACTGTGTTGGGCGGGTTCGCGTGACTCTGTTAGGCTCTGTCGCGCCAAGGTAGGATATGACTTTACATGAATCTTCATCGGGGGTCTGGATGCGGAGTAGGATGGATAGGAAGGAAGATCGTAGCCTTTCTATGTAGGCAGTGTGGGCAAAGCTGTGTTGGGCGGTAGATGAGAACGAACAACTGGGAGGAGAATTAGAAGGGGGCAAGAGTCAAGGTATACATACCTAGAGGGAGAAGGGGCCCTAAACGCCTCGTGCCTAGCACCCTCTTCAAACCATGCAAAAACATTGGGCGGAGATCCGTTTCCATGTACCATCAAGGAGGGAAGCTCACGGCAAACGAACATAACACGTCATTGTTGTGCAACTGCTTGGACTTGAGCCTAGATAAACATGGGCGCCGTGTGCTCATGGTATCCTATTGGAATCCTTGGTCCAGTTAGTCCGTGGGTATTTTCGGGCCCATCGGTTGTCGATTGTCCATGCGGTCACTAACCAAACTTGACTAATAGAGCGCTGTCCCACGACTTATCGCCAGTTGTTTGTTTGGGCATTAGGTTGATCAGATGTGTCAGTTAGTGTTGGTAGCGTTGGCGGTGCTGGCTGGCAACGCTTGTTGGCATCCATGCCTCGGTGTGGATGATGGGTGGAATCGTGGGTTTGCAGCGGCACGTCCTGATGGAGCTTTTACGCTCGCTAGAGCCGTCGGGGATGACTTCAGACGTCATCGACACCCATAGTGTATACTCGGCCAAAATATAATTCAATAGGAAATTAAGAAAATGTGTGGGCGATCGATTAAGGGTGGAGTTGTTGGTTTGGGGTCGCAGGCCCTTTGGCCAAACTTGCCTACCCACTGTGGTCATAGGAGACCACGATTAAATCCCTTTACAAGGAAAGAAAGGCGCCTATGACTGCTTACAATTAGATAACAGATCCGTCTCGCTGATGGAAAGCCGGACGAAGGGAAGATCGAAAAAGACCAAGAGAGTACTGATTCCAAGATCAAGCGGCAGGACATGGCGATCCGCGATCCGCACAGGAAGCCCCCAAGGTCACAGTGACCACATGATTGCTAGCATGGGTCATCATGAGCTTCTCAGAACACGACGATTTGCGTGAGAACGACGAGGGAGACGTTCGCTCCGAGGGTGTCCATCATCACCTGTCATCACCACCAGCGCTGCCCTAGGGGCCCGGGACGTTATGACGCCAACATATTCTAGTCATATGCGGCTTCAGCAGCAAGGAACTCGAGGACAGTCCTATTTGGCGGGAAATGGACGGCGTCGATGAGTCCTGGCGGGCCCTCCGACGGGGTGAAACAACGTCAAGTGAGATCTTGCGTGTCATGTTTATGTTTATTGAGTCTAAAGAGTGTGTCGTGATCTTAACAAAGGAAATTTCTACAATAGACTGAAATAATAAAAATAACATCATAATAAAAGGCAATACTTTGGATCTCCTTTTCAAGTTTTTCCATAACTCTCATCATGCCTTATTAATTATCCTTAGGGGAGGATAAGCTAACTGATCCTTTTGCGCTGGTGTCTCGTTCTTTGCTTGACCAGCGTGAATGGATTGAGCCCGTGTTGCTCTACATGGTGTATGTGCCTGTTGATTCCCTTCCGTGTCTTGATTGAACTTTAACATCCCGCTGCCCATCTACCACCGCTTGCCATCATCTCCAGTGGCACCACCTTCGCCTCCCTAAGCGTCTTCCTGGAGTGTCATGCCGTAACCACCACGGGACTGCTGCTGCAGATTTCGTGCGAACTCGATCTGTTTTTCGGAACGTTGAGCCTTGCGTGGTTCATTGTCCTTGTTGAATCGGAATTTCCAGGCAGGCTTTCGAGGCTTCGGTGCAGTGTCATTGTTGGGGCAGCGGTTCTGGCTGTGCGGTCCACCACAAGACTCACACTTGGGTCGAAGCTTCTTGCATGTCGTGCTCAGATGACCAACCTCGTAGCAGCGATGGCAAATTGGCGCCTCGCACTCACCTCTACTGTGACCTCGCTGGTTGCATCTCTTACAGATGCGCTCGGGACAGGCCTTCTACGCCGCATTGGCGGCAACGGCCGGTTCGGGCGGGAGACGCGACATTTCGGTGAAGGTATCTTTCATCGGCTGACTCTCATGTTCTTGAACCTTTCAGCAAGAAATTCGGGACCGGAACCACTGACGGACGGCGTTGCCAAGAGCTGGAACGGTAGTGAGGGGATCGACTGCTGTTGCGCCTTCGAATCGCATGAGATATTGATAGGCTGCTGGACTCTTTGACGAAGGCTCGCGGGGCCTTGCTGAAGGGGGATGCTTCAGTGAGTTGACAGCCAGAACTTCAGTCTTGAGGGTCTTCTGAGATTCGACACGTTGGCACGTTCGTGAGTGTCCCGAGGGAGGGCGCCATTCTCGACCAGTACTTTGAGAGTCCGTTGGTGCTGAGTGGACTGAGCCTTATAGAGGGCCATGATCAGCACGCGTAAGCAGAGACAGCGTCAACCGTTCAGCGTACGGATTGGAGGTGCTCTCTCCAGGTCCAAGATCGTGCTCCAGAGATATGTATTGAGTCTTCTGGGCGATGTGGCCAGTCATGATCTATACCTTCGGGTCGTCAGATTCGATATCCTCCTTCGAGGGGCTCGCCTCAAGGTTTCTCACAGGTGCCATCACCCTGTGACGGGTAAGAATTGGGCACGAGGCTTTCGAGTGGAGGGCAGGGCCTCTAGGACCACATCTTGGCGGCGATGTGTCCTGTCGCCAGGCTCGAATGGATTCCTCGTGAAGTAGGTATGCAGGTGGTATAGGAACGGGACTAATCTGGCCGTGATTCTCACCACCCGGAGGGCGTGTGGATGTTAAAGAGAGGGGTATGTTCTGTTGTGGGTGAGTGGGATGGCTGGCCGAGGAGTGAATCCACGCCAGGGAATGTGGTGAAGCTCCAGTCGCATGAGGGTCAATCTAACGTACTCCAGACAGGACGGAGTGCCCAATTAGAAGAGGATTTATAGAAAATAAATAAAAATACTATAAAAAAGATATAATACTTTAAATATTTTATAGATATTATTTGTTAAATTAATCGCGTTTTTATTAGAACCCTTAGAGGAGCTACGTCTTATTATTCGCTTGGTCCGCCACAGAGAAGTCGCCAGCTCACGTGATACCCCAAGTCAGAGCTGTTGGCCCTGAGATCTTCACTTTGCCGTCGAACATCACCTCCCCACCTCAAGAACCTCAGCTTTCCCACAACAGTGGGAATCCTCTCTACCTCCTCTCACCACCTCTGTGTCTTCTATAGACCAAAGCTGCTGAAAGTATTCTTGAACTCCCCCACGATAGTTGGGGGAAAACCCCCTTCCTGAGCACTTTTGCTCTCTGGTATGTCACCCGTCAATGCGGCCACTGAGCCAACCTAACCACGAGGGCACAGATTCGGCGATTTCTCAGTAGCCCCGATTTGACGTTGGCTGAAGCCAAAGACAACGTAAGTTATTGCAGCAGCAACCTGACCTGGATCAACACGCTGACCAGTCACCAGGGCGACGAGCACCATGATGCTATCCAGACTCTGGCTGCGATGACCTACTCTGGACCAAACCCGTCTACAGTCTTTTGAAGGTCAACGGCGCTTTCATCAGCACTCCTAGCCCTAAGTCGATGAAGTCTCTCCCTCGCCCGTGGAAGGAATCGCTCGATGTTGCCTTGGAACTCTTCGGAAGCCTGGATGGCTTCGCATCCGCCCACCTCAATGGATCATTGCGCAGGTCACGTCAATTCTTGACTCAGGACTAACTGGCCTTGGCAAGAACTACGGGAAACCAGCTAGTGTGCTGATCATGGCCCTCTACAAAGTGCAGGCGACTCGGTACCAACGGACTCTCAAACTCCTGGTTGATGGTCATGTCTTCCCTCCGGATACCCACGAACGTGTCAGGGCGAAGACTCTTGATGACGCCCAAGGCGATGAGGCCGACTTTGTCTTTGTTGACTACACAGCTGTCTCTCATCCTGGATTCACTACCGAGTCGTTCCATGGCACCCTTGCTACAACTCGTGCTCGAGGATTCACCATTCTGGTTTTGAACTGTGGTCTCTTTGTCGGCTAGGAGACTTGAGACACAACGCGCAAACGTGCCAACGAGATCTTCCGTCTGTATGACTATTTCGCATCTGAGAAACTGACGGTCCGAGTCCCATGCTGTTTGTATTGTCAGACACATGACACAGGTACTTGCGCAGTCGAAAAAACGTCAACAGAGACCGGCGAACGCAAGACTTGCCGCACCAAAGCCGGCCACACTACCCACACTTGCCCCACGGGTCTTTGTCGAAACTGCTCTGAGTCGGGACATGGTGCGAACGAGTCTCTTCACGAGCTGATCTGCTCCCGATGTGGATGCGAAGGTCACTTTTCTTCAAGCGTACCGCTGCTATCAATGACGTTTCTGGCAGGCTCTGTGAAGCCCGAGATCACACTCAGTGGACATGCAAAACAAGCCAAGTCCAGCGCACGCAGCAGCAAGACTGTGCGTTTTCTTACGATGAGTGTATGGTTAGAATACTCAATTATACTATTTAATAGATCTCTAAAATTGATCTAGAATTATGATGTAAAATACTGAGTTTATGTTAATCCTTTATCTTTCAACTCTTAAATAATGATGCATATTCACAAGCCTTTGTAGAGATTATCGAGCGATCATCACATGCAAAGAAGACCTTATTGCTACTATATTCATACGCTTGCCCTGATCTTTCTCTTTTATCCCGAAATTATCCTTAGAGTTAGAGTATGAAGTCTCGTGTGAGGCTCATCAAACCGCCCACAACATGGGAACTTCTCTGGGGAATCGACAGCGCAAATCCAGTTCTCAAAGCATTGGGGTCCTAACAGCCTAAGAAAGAGGTGTCAGCCTATGCTCTGGATGTTGGGGCAAGGGTGGTATTATCTACCTCGTGGTTGCCTTAACGAAGAGACCGGCTCTGCCGAGTGTCTTCATCAACTCCAGACTCATGAACTGAATCGAGGCAAACTCTGAAATTTGCGCGACCAGATGTCAGCTTGTTGAGAGGAGTATAACCATCATCGCGATAGAGCTTCATGCGTCGAACCTGTCCAATGAGATCAATCAACTCTTTTGCATTGGCCTTCCCAGGTGTGTGGGGATCTGCGATGACCTCGGACACGTCACGCAACTCGAATTTGCCGTAGCGAATGGTGTTTTTGGCGACTGGGAAACAATCCAACGTTCCCGGGAAAGCTTCGCCAACCACAGTAACAAGACGTAGACGTAGACGAGGGCCCCAAGTACTTTGCAACCACTGAAAGCTCGAGACATCTGTTGTGAGACCATCCAACCCGACTGACAAGAGTTCCACGGTAATGTCGTCTGCTGCTGCGTTGAGAATGGATACCATCTCCTTGACAACGCTTCGGGTCTCTTCCAGCGGCCACTTGCTTGCAACACGAGCCCGGGGAATGGCAACAATCAGCGAAGTTGAGGTCGGATCAAGGTTGGACCAAGCTCTAGCGGCGACACCAGCACGAACATACATGCCCTGAAGACCGTATGTGGGAGGAGCGGAGCTGGTGCGGGTGAAGGCGATTATAATTCTCTGGTAGTCATCGGCTTGTTGAGTGATGAACCCGGTCTGGAGTCTGATGCCGTTTATCGTGATCCAATTGACCCATGGCCGATTCGTCACACGGCCATTGCTACCACCCGCGCCTGCCACTTCCTTCTCAACGAGGCCTTCTAGGTGCTTGTAGTGTTGATTCCATTTGCCGTGGGAAGTCCAAACGTCTAGACTCAATCAATGGCATGCTCGTCCAGAGTTATGCTTGAAAATCTCAAGGAGGCGCTCGTCGGTATCCTCGGCTTCACCATCGTCGTCGTGCTGCTCCTCTTCATCTTCTTCAACAAACTCTTCTTCACCGGCACCCTCGCGCTTCCTCTTGGTTCCTTGACGGAGGGAAAGCCCTATCATAGTAGTAAGTAAAAAAACAAACTCCCATCGTAGGATAGGGCGCACAATCTTTGACGAATAGTGCCTCGATCTTCTCCTTCTCCTCGTCGTCGGAGCTCAAGTCGAGGCGGATCCCAAGGCGGCCATTGGATCCAGGCAACAAGACAGCTGAAACGCCAGACACCCTGAGAAGTTCGTCTAGGAGTAGTCTTGCGCGTTCCATCGTGATCTTGGGCAATGGTTCGAAGGATGGGGGGAATGCTGTAGGTTGCAAAATTGACATGGAAATCTTGATGTCCGTTGTGTGCGTTGTGCGCTGGAGCTGGGCAACTTATAGGAAGCAAGTTAGAAGGAACAAGACTAGGTATAGCAAACCGCGACGCCCGCATGACTGTCCTCCTAACTTTAGTAGATTTATGATGAGACAGAGACATAGTTTGTATTAATATTATATAATTCTTTCACTAAGTTTGCTTTAAGTTATAACATAACAAAGGATGATATTATGATAATTTCTAGTAGTTTTCCTAAACTAATATACCTCGTTATCTCTCGCATAGCGGCTGCCTCGTCGACGATCACAAGATCAGGCCTGAACGAGTCACGGAATGTTGCGGTGGAAGCAGCAACTGGTGTCGTGGCGAGAGTGCCGTTGAACGTCCTGAGGAAATTGGCGTAGACGTCCTTGAGACACTACTTCATATAAACTTTGTCCGTGTCGTCAAATTCTTCACCAGCGAAAGCTTTCTGGACAAGAGCCTCGAGATCAGGGTACTGCTCTGCATTCTGCTTGAAATACTCGACTGCAAGAGAGTGAAGCGAAGAACACCCAACAGGTATAGACCGAACGTGTCGAATGAATCTGAGAAGACCTTTCTCATCTGTTTACATCGACACCAAGTACCACACATATGTGGTTCAGTTGCCTGTCGATGACGAAGCCGCGGTTGACGATGAGGCATTGCCACCTCTCGCCCATATCCGGTATCCATCAAAACGTGGAACCAGCCAGTCGTCTTTTGCTTCATGCGAAACGAAAGAGCTTGAGCTTGAGCTTGAGCTTGAGCTTGATCTTCATCTTTATCTTTAACCTCGCCATGCAGCTCACCAACATCGTCGTGAATACGGCCTCTGCCAATGCCGTCGCCGATCTAAAGCGTCCTTCATCGGCTAGGTCGTGTTCTAGAAGAGTTGAGCGAGAAACATTGGACCGGAACCACCAACAATGTTGCCGAGACCTCGGCATATCGCACTGGGTTCCCCTTTGCCTAGGTACATCGACGCCAAGTACCACACATATCCGGTTCAACGGCCCATCGATAAGGAAGGCATGGTGGGTGACAACGGCCTGCCACATGAGCTTGCAGAAGTATACATCACCCTTGCTCTTAACCCCCAGAACGCTCAAGAGATACAAATCAAACGTGTCGAGTCTGAGAAAACTCTTCGAGCCGAAGTCCTCACTGTCAACTCACTGATTCACCCGCCATCGGCGAGATCTTGTGAGCCCTCAGCAAGAAGCCTAGCCGCCTTTCAATATCTCACGCGTTTCAAAGGCGCGACACCAGTTAATCTCCATGCCAGCATTGCCGCGTGGATCATCCTCGCTGGGCTCATCCTTGGAGGACTCGTAAGGCTTGGCGAAGAGGTCTTCATGCTTCAACGCCCATTCCACCACGCGTTCAAGCCATTTCGCGCTGTCTGAGTGATTGTTTTCATCGGAGTTTGGGGAGAGTTCGTTGAGTTCAGCCCTGTGACAGGTCCCGGCCGAGAAAGTGGGTAGCATTCTTGTTGATGTAGCTGATGCGGTCCCGTTCTGTAAGGCTTCGGGTGATCACACCAGCCAGTCTGTGACCATGTTCTTTCAGCAGATTCTTCGATATTGGCTTTTCGGCGTTGTTCATGAACATCTTGCAACCTTCACCGTTCTGAGGGAGGCCGCCACCTTGTCCTGCAGGATCAACCAGGCAAAGGAAAGAGCGCTCTTGTGCCATGTGAGGGAGACGGGTGATGAATGCGTTGAGTTCTTGGGGTTCGAAGTGTTCGATGACATGCCACTGCGGCGGCGATATTGTACAGAAGGTACTGATAGTCTGTCGCGAACTGCAAAACTCGAGCTGCGGGTTCAGCTCCGGGCGCGGGTCATTGTCGTCAGGCGGATAGGTGAAGGAAGAAGCTAGCCAGATGGCATGGGTGCGTTTTATAGCTATGCGGATGACGGTGTCGGGCGCTTTGAATCTGTTTCCTCATGTCGATTGAGCAAACGACGATGTGACTGACGCAATCATCTTTGGTGCTCTCAAGCCTGTGCAAACAGCTTCGAATAGATGTTTTCTTGCCACTGTTGGAGAGGCTTTGCACGGTATCGGTGACTGAGGCCATCGTGAACAGATGGTGAAAGGATATGCCTGCAGCAGAAAACTTGCCGAAGGAAGAGTGGAGAGATCGTTGAGGCTGGCAGGACGTATGACTACCTTAGGTAGTTAAGTATAATATTAAATAAAATTTGCCTAAAATAATAAAAAGAATTATAAAGTTCTAATAAAAACTTAGATTAATTTTGTTAATTTTTAATCAAATTTAAAGAAAATATTTTTAATGTCTGTATAAATAGTACCTAAGTTTAGGTATATGTCTCTACATAGGTGTTGCGGGACGGCTCGTTTGCCTTCAGACTCGTTGCCCCTCAGGCTGCTGGAGACGTCATGCAAGGCCGATTTGCTACTGTGTGCGTTGGACCTTGCGTGGTTTGTTGGCCGTGTTGGGTCGACAGGCTTGAGGCTTGAGGCTTGCGAGTCTTGCGCGTCTTGGGGCAGAGTCTTTGTTAAGAGTACTCACATTTGTCCGGACCACCACATGAGTCGCACTTGTTTAGAGGTTTATTGCAGGTAGAGCTAAAGAGAACAAACTTCGTAGCAGCGAGTGCAAACCGAGGGGCTGTGCTCTTTGGTGTCGCACGTGTGACATTGGATTGCAGTTGAGCATGTTGACATTTGATTGTCATGCGGATGACTGTGTGACACCCAGGGCTCGTCACAGAAACAGCTCAAGAGAGGCATCTGCTTCCTCCATCGCCCATCCCCTCGAGCCCGCGAGTGGATAACTTGAGGTGGGTAGATGCGAAATCATCTGGGCTTCTATATCCAGAGATTCCTTCCAAGGACGAGTGTGGCCGTGGTGATGGGAGTGAATACCCTTGATTTTGAGGGATTCATAGAGGGGCATGGTCGGGCGGTCCTGTTGATGGAGAGCGAGGGTGTGCGATGGTGTGGTGTGGGGATGGTGGCATCTCTCTTTGCTTAGCCAATCATCTTACATAGACGCTCCGTTCTTTCATAGGCGACTCTTCCTACACGCCCGAGACTGTCCTTAGACCCCGGGAAGACGGTGAGATGAGCTTCTTTCACGGTGATGGTTGTCTGGATGGCTGAGTGCAGTGGCTTCTAGCCACCATCGCTACATCGCACCGAGAATCCTTCTTCGCCTTGGGGATGCAGAATATCGTAGTCGACGATGTTGGCTGTCGGGCAAATGAGATGGCTCATTTTCTTGTTCAACAGAGCAAGCCCACGGGCGTAGATGTCGATCTCTGCCTCGACTGAAGAGTCTATTCAGGCCTTCAAAGATGCAGCCATGGTGCAGTCCTGATCCGACGCGCTGCAACGCCTTTCTGTAAGTCGAAGCCTGTCTCATATAAATTCCCTTGTTGCTTCGGCGAAGCACCCACTCGCTGCCAATACAGCCCATGTCCCAGGGACTAATCTCAATAATAGCAGGCCCAGTGCTTCAGGTGTCAGCAATTCGGTCATTCGGTCAGAGAGTACCCCCAGAAGGCCCGCAACTTATGCCGAGTTTGCTTTCAAGTTGGGCATAAGGCCAAAGAGCGTCATATGATAGTGTGTAGAAGACTTAGCACTGTACCCATATCGACTGAGCCCCATGGTTGTGCTGTAGAACGGCTCGTTGGCTGTAGGAATTGCCGAAGGCGCGTTGGTCGACGACAAGAGACGAGCGGGTTGCGCCTGATTCAACAGCTCGAGTGAGGAGAGAGATCGTCAGCTACCTTTCGTACTAAGGGGTCGTCTAACGTTCAAGGTTGTGCTCCAATGACATATATAGGAAGTCGACGTGAAGTTGACGCGATAGGCCGTTTCCGCACGAACGAGCCTTGTACCTTTGCTGGCAGTCCGTTCTCCAGCTTCGCGACCCAGTCCTCATTGTTGGACTGCTTATGGGCCTTGTTGATTTATTGCAGGCAATTCTCTTCCATGTTGGCAGCTACGCGGTTACCCAAATGGAAAGCACGCATAATACCACATGCGACCTGGTCTGTCGCGACGTAAGGGTAGAAAATACATCGATCGCCAATCTCCGGAACAAGGTCAGCAGCAACGTCTTCATCGGTGGGGATTGCCGCCCAGTATATAGTGATGGAGTTGCCGGCCTTAATAAGCCACGAGAGGTGATAATGGTGCTGTTGACGGTAAAGAGAAAAGTAGTGGTATATATAGTTCTGCTGGCCAATTCGATATTGGCTTTTCGGCGTTGCTCAGGAAGATCTTGCAGCGTTCACCATTCTGAGAGAGACCGCCATCTTATCCCATGGGATCAACCAAGCAAAGAAAAGAGCAGCAACTTGCTATGTGAGGAAGACGGATCCTCTCCGGGCGCGGGCCATTGCCCAATGATGAGCATCTTGGTGTCAGGGGGACTGGCGAAATGGCGCAAGGGAGTGATCTCGCGTATGGTTGCCGCTTCGTCAACGACGATGATATCAGGTTTACATAAGTTGCGAAAGATCATAATGGTGCCGTTGAAGATTGTATATAGGTCGAGTGCTGTATGTGACATCCCCGGGTTCCAAAGCCGTTGCTAAGAGGTGGGAGGAGACCGACCCCCGCCAACCCCTGGATTGTGCTACCCGATTTCGTGATGAATGCTCGCAGGATGTTGCTGAAGGGGGTTCCTTTAGTGAGTTCGCGGCAAGAAATTCAGCACGGGGGGTCTTCTGAGATCCGACACGTTTGATTCGTATCCCTTGAGCGTTCTCGGGGTTGAGGGCAAGGGTGAAGTAACCGGCCTCCATTGGTGTATCCAGTTATACAGGACCGGCTCCAAGAGCGTTGAGCTTGTTGTATATATTGTGACCATCACCGCCCACGGTTGTTGGTTTGGTGAGTCCCCAGGGGGAACCAGGTTGGTGAGTGCGCCAGGTAAACGACGAGCCGGGAGTGGGTGCATTTTATAGTCATACGGACGACTGTGTTGGCGCCTTCTGGTCTTCTAGGGCTCAGGGCAGAGTTTGGATCTGTTTCCTCGTGAGTCAAGACGTCGATTGACCAAACTAGGATACGACTAACGCAATCATGTTTGATGTCCTCAAGCGCACGAGCAACCAACATCAAATGAAAGCGCAAGTACTACTTCTCGGTATGCCGAGTAGTTCTAGAGCGTCGGATAGGATTGTTTCTTTACAAAGGAACTGTATGGGTTTTGGTCACGTTTACTTTGGTCGCATTTGCTGCCATGGATGTCACATCAAATTCATCTCAGCATTGCCTTTGACGTGGCCCCTCATTAGCACAGCACAAGTCCGTAGACGCAGCATTTACTGTCATAGAGGCGATGGACCAAAAGCCCCTGTCCCTGGGTGCATTACTGTAAGCTTCGAGCTATCTCTGTGTGAAATTGGAGTCGAAAACATGTACTTCGTCGACTACATCATGATCCCTTCAATTCTCCATCCAAGAATCATCTTCTTCCTCGCTCCCGCTCTCCTCGTTGTAGTCAAGGTCTGGTCGACGGCCCATTTGCCGGGTCGACGCTCTTGGGGGCTTCGATACACTGCCACCACCAGCAGAAGCAGAAGCAGAAGCAGCACTAGCAGAGACACAGCCGCTCGATTCGAAACTCGCGCTTTCGGTGGCAATTTTGCGCTTGTTGTGATGGACGGAGAAGTCGAGGGATGTGCCATTACTGACCATGCGCAACTCATACTCGAAGTGCCGGAACTCCTCTCCGTCTGAATTCTTCCAGCGAGGAAGCTTGTTCCAGTTGGGGATCTGGGGAACTTTGATGACACACAGCGGCTTGACGGTTCCATCTTGGCGCTTGGGGGGCGTCTCTGCGTCGGAGAAGACGATGTCAACGAGCACTTCGTCATCTGGGCTGCTCAACTCCTGCCAACATGTGAACTTGTGCGGGCGATGGGCTGAAACGGTTTCGTTCTGCAAAGCGCAAGTGTCAGTTGTAGTTCACTACTTCGAGGTGTACTGCTCAAGGAATTCAACCAACAATTTCAACAAACCACATGGTCTGATTCCCTGCCAGCCAAGCCTGGTTCGCAGAACAGTAGAACCGATCTTCTTGCTCATGCATTGTTGCGTCGAAAGGCATGGCATTGACCAAGGTCCCGTAGCTGTAGCGGGAGATGCGTGACTCGACGGCGACGGTGAGGTTGTCCGACATCTTGCTGCGAATGAGCCCGTGGTAAACGGCACCACGGACAACGGCGGTCCAGGGTCCGTTGTCACTGTCCTGCAGAATCTCGATCTTCTTCCCGAGTTTCTCTTGGAGACACTCGTACAGAAACTTAGACTTGCCAAAGCCACCCACAAGAATGAGATACTAAACCCCCAGTTAGCGAGGGACCAAAAGCAGGAGGGCTTGGAAGTACCTTGGGTTTACGGCGATGCGCTGCTTTCACTTGCTTGATCTGTTCCTCAACGAGTTTCTCGACCTTGACAATCTGTGGCTGATACACATTGTCACGAACCGTGGAGCTTGGTCATGTCAGCTGAGAATCATGTCAAAGTGGGTAAAACTCACGCCTGGATAGTGATCTTTGGAGGGTGATAATTGTTGTCAACCGTCCCTGTATAAGGCAGAGCGATATCCTAGCTCGTACTGTCCTTACAGAGGGAGGGCTTGATGCCATGCTCCCAATCATCGTTCATGATCTTTCGGAGCCCACCATCCCCCATTTTGGCCTTCACGTCGGCTGGGATGAGCTTTTTGAGGAGGATCAGGAAGCTTTCGTCAAGAAACATGGCGCCGCAGAGGTCACCTAACGATGAATATCAGTATGTCTCCAACACTCCAGTGTTGAGGGGGGTTACCGTCACCCCTGACGCTTTCGCGGACTGTCAAGGGGTCCATCTTGAGGATTGTATAAGTGATGATATCCTATGTGAAGTGTGTCAGAAACGCTTTGTTAGAAAAGGGGTTGGACTCACGACAGTGCCGCCGCCGGCATCGCAGACGATTAGGTGGTCACCCAACTGCCAACAGTAAGCTTTGAACGGGAATAGAATAGAAGGAGTCATACGTTTAGATCGATCTCATCAGAGCTACCCTCGAGGCACGCCAGAGCGGCCGCCTCAGGCTCAGAGATGAAGTCAACCGTGGTATCTCCCGCAGGCCTCGCCTCGCGAATTCCAGCTCGCACCAGTGCTTCCTCCATCCTGTTTCGAGCATAATGCGGCCAGATGGCAGGCAGGGTCACGACGAAGTGGAGGCGGGCTATCTTGAACACGCGCTGACCCACGGCCCTCATGATGTTCTCGCGGGTGTGCTTCCACAGCTCTCCCAGATAGTCTCCGATGGCTTCGGCCGGAGTCTTATTAAGTCGCTTGACCAAAGCCCGGGCGGTCACAACGTGAGGAGATGTGCGGATCTTGAAAGGCAAATCGTTCTCGTCGACGAGCAGGAGCTTGAACCACCGCAGCACGTCTTCTTCGATGGGCACGGCATATCCCCAAGAAAAGTCACACTTAGTGTTTTGATCGTAGAAGACTGCCGACGGGACCTTTTCCTTGTCGTGGTTGAAGTTGCGCAGGTTCTTCCAGTTGGTGATGAGCTTGGGGGGGGTTCTTGCGGCGCGAATAGGCAACTCCCGAGTAGCTAAAGCAGGTCAGCAAGCGCGAAGCGCAGGTTCAGGTGAAGATGCTTACGTTGTGCCAAAATCGATCCCGATGATGAGGATCGGGGCTTCGTCGCCTGCCGCGGCCATCTTGTCGCGTGCCAGTGCGGTCGTGCACTGACTTGGAGGAATGTGGTGATGAGAGGAAGTGAAGGGGAGGGAGGAATGACCAAGATTTGGGGCGATGAGAAAGAGGAGATTCTCCCATTTGCGCACCGAAGAATCGAGAGGGGTTATGTGAGCGAAAGCGCGCTGGTGACGTTGGTGCTCGCCTACGGTGGGTGTTTGTTAGGGCAGAGATATGTTTGCATTGCATGTAGCCTCCAATTGTCTATTCATGATATTCATAAGTCCCGGTCTTCAATTAGAGACCTCCGAATAAATAATTCCAAACGGTCGTTTTGATACTGGTACAATATGTCGTCCATCGCCTGTTCGTCTGCAGGAGACGACAGAATGGGCCTGCTCATATTCTGTAGATTTCAGTGTCTCATCACACTCTTTTCAGTATTCCATTGCAATCTCGGTATGCATAAAATAGCAGCTCTCTATTGTACAGCTTCAATCGAGCTCTCTCGCTGCGTAAGAGCTGGTGAAATGAACTTGAGCCAGGGCGTTGTGATATGAAGTTGGTTTGGACCGGATTCGCTCCGAGCGAGCCCTGAACTGACCCCACATTCAAGTACGAGAAAAACATAGCGCCCCTCCACCAAAAAACAAGCAGCTTGGCGCAGCGGAAGCGCGGTATGTTCCCTCAATTCCACAACTTCGCAATTCAATACTGATTCATTCCATAGCCGGGCTCATAACCCGGAGGTCGCTGGATCGAGACCAGCAGCTGCTACGATTCTTTTTGCCATTTCTGAGCATCCTGGGGGTTTTCTTTTTGCCATTTGAGGCGATTCCAGCGTGCTGGTAATCTTGGATCAAGTTCCGGCGTAGTTTTCTTCCTACCCCTATGTAGATCTCATTTTTAGCTACTGGCCAATTAAAAGCTAGAGCTCTGCCAGTCGATTCGTGCCTGATTTCGAGTTAAAGGCGCTGTTTAAGCCGCTGTGGAAGACGCTGCTGGGGACGCCGCTGGGAGCGCCCATAACACCACCTAGTACACGCTCTAAAGAAGATCCCAGAGGACTCCCTAAAGAGGACTCTAGCAAAGGATTTAAAGAAGACTTTGGAGAAGGCTTTGAAACTAATAATACTAGTTAAAGAATTCTAAATATCTATAATATTAGCCCCTTGCAAGTAGCCGTATGCGAAGAGTTCAAAACACATCCATGTCAACCCCATCACTCTTGATTTTACCTAGCAGGAGCTAAAGAGGCTCTCAATAGGGGCAGGAGGATAACTCCATAAGACTCAATGGCAACCCCTTCATATTGATGATTGTGGATGTCACGTGATATTGGCGGCTCGTGGGCGATCGATCCTTTGTCTCGTCACGTGTACTTTCACGTGTAATTTTGGACTTCACACCGGACAAAGACATCACGTTCTTCTAGGGCCTTTTTCGGTTGGAGTGAGGATTAAATTGGCACAGGTGCTATCACTAACTGACGGTGCTGGCCACAGGTGTGGTCGATTCATCGTGGCTGAAAACAAAAGAGCGGCAGACACACACAGAAGTGCTTACCGCAGTGAAGAAAACGAAAGAAGGCGAATACTGCCAAACACAGCATGAATTCCGAGCTTTGGTCGAAAAAAAAAGATCCAAGGCAATCAACCAAAATTTAGAACTGAGATAAGGGAGAGTGTGGTGACAGAGCCTCCAGCCGGAGAGTTAATCGGGAATAGCAGTCTCTTTTTTGGCCAACCGCACGAGTAACAATATACAACCTCTCTTACAGGTCTTTGAGCAAGGGAAACATGGCACAGATAGTGATTCAACACCAAAGCAAAGAGAAGAGGGTGCCTAGGCCAAAGTACATGGGGAAACAACGAAAAGACATCACAAAAACGTCAAATAAGACGTCACAAACGGCAAAAAAAGACCGTAGCAGTTTCAGGTTTCGATCCTGAGCTATAATGTGTGAGTTCTTGATCGTTCAAGACTGGGATTTGAAGTTGCTTACACCTCCGGGTTATGAGCCCGGCTGTATTGGGTCAGTAAGTGCGTTTGTGAGTTGTGGGGTTTCAGAGACATACCGCGCTTCCGCTGCGCCAAACTGCTTTCTTCGGTGATATTCGCCACTGAAAAGTAGATTGATAATGGTGGGTGGGTGGTAGGGCAGAGTCCCCAGTCTTGTGCGTTGGTTTCTGATTGCACACCTTTGTGGGCAGCTTGGAGAGGGGCCAACACCCTCCCACACTCTACATGATCCAGGACAGCTGGAATTGTCTTCCCTTTTTCCCTCAAGATGGTTACTTGATGCTCTGTAAACTCTTCGATCGTATCATGCTCTGCACCCATAAACACCGTTGTCCCTCAGAGAGCCGGAGGCCGAGCAAGATGCGGGGCCCCACCCGATAGCCGGGGTGGGTCCAGATTGACTTCAGCCACAACCACGAGGCATACCTTGCAAGGCATGCGGTGCCTACCTACCTAAGACTCGTCAGTACCATCTGTTGGCTCAGTGCTTTATGAAGACATCAATGGAATGGCATAAAGCAGATGTTTTGTGTAAACAAACTTAACTGTCGTGTCAAAATGTCTACTATGGCATCGGTAAAAGTATAGGGTACCTTGTCGGAGGTGGGCAATTACAGGCTGTTCATGTTCAGGCATAGTTGAAATCAAATTTCATGTGGAAGATGGAGAAACCCAAACTGTTGCATACATGTCGAAACACCCGTTTCTGGTATTAAAACGGGTATCGAGTTTAGAAAATGCCATGCATGGCTGTTGTGGCAGTTGCACCGTTGCTGGTGCCAATGTACTTTGACACACTTGACGATTGCACCTTGGATCTTGAATCTTAACATAGCGACAATACATAATCAGTTAAGCCTTAGTAAAAAAAAAAAAAAA
>SSHR01000646.1:0-44265 GCA_006518225.1 Fusarium neocosmosporiellum | reverse complement strand
CATGGATCAAAAATGACTCGATACGACTTGTGAACCTCAAAAGAAGGAAAAGTTGGCAAAACACAGCCGAAATCGGGCCCCTATGATGTCCCGCATTTTTGTGGCTAGCCTGGCTTGCTAGGTTGGCTCGCCTGGGCCGGGCCCTACATCAGCCAACGGGTTTTTATATTAATTAAAGTTTTTCAGGCATAAAAAGCATTCAATACCTAATCGGATATAAATCGAATCTTAATACTTCTGCTAGAAGGTTGAGTTTGGATTTCAGGAGATACTAGTTACAATTTTCTGCATAAAAGGAATCGGTTAATAAACTAGTAGTTAAGAAACAATGATAAATGGAACACACTTACTTGGTGCTCGTCCTTCAGTCTGATCAGTGCGGCCCAGTCGATGCCTGGATCGGCCAGATCAGTGACGCCGTCCGGTAGCGGAGATTTCCCTTTCGGAGTCTTTCCGTCGAGATACAAAGGGTCGTGTTTTCGTTGGATTAATCGGAGCGGATTGAGGGAAAATTTGATAGAGGGCTTTACGATCACTCTCACTTGAATCCCAGATCCGTTGGATGGCAAAGTAATGACGGCCGCTGTGGTTAGCCGATGCGGGATGCCATCCTCTTGGGCCCCGTTCTCGTCGATCTTCCACTCCACCTCATTGTCGCCATTAAGGTGGTCGTCATCACTCAGCGTGTCGCCTTGAATATTCATCCGATGATCTCTGTCTGCGGTTTTCTCTACTCCGCCGTTGATCGTGAAGCCCACCTGGCCCCCTATCGGCGTGCTGGCCACGACGGGCACCGACAAGGCCCATGATTTTTTCCCCTGGACGACTGTGCTCTGGCCCCAGATCTCTACGGGTGCAAACAACTTCACAACGGGATCCTGCATTGGATCGTACGGGTCGGGCTTTGTGAAGGCAGAGTCCGTGGCCTGGCAGAATTCGGCTCGTATCTTAGCGAACACGAAGCGACTTCGAGAAGCGACTTGGAAAGAGAAGGAGAAGTCGAAGATCAATAGGCAGGCCGGCAGTGATTCAAACGTGCCGTATGTGACGGAAACCAGCGTTGCCTTGAATCGAGTGTTGTGGACTCCATGCTGGAGGATTTTCTCCCTGTTGGTAGCGCCTTTGTTTTGAATTTTAAGGGTTTGGCCAGAGTCGGTGTCCACGTCAAAAGTGGTTTCGAAGGCCCAATCAGAGTCCATGGCAACAAGGCGGGATATTAAGTGAACTGCACGCACAGCTTGAAGAACGGAGCTTGGAATCTTTCATTGAAATGGCTCCTTCTTATCGAATCGGCCTCGCAGCTAAAAACAAGCCAGCCCACTCAACGCCTCCCGGACATCTGTTACCTAAACTTATCACATGCTAAACAGACTGAATTAAGCCTTCTGTCCCAAGCCTATTAGTTACAGCCGATAATAGCACATGAAGGTCTCCTTGAATGATATCTTGCTGTTCCGATTCGTGCGCGGACCCAGTGATGACCCCAAGGTTAGTTAAAGACCGCCTTAGCCGTCGCCTCCTTCATCGCTGCCCCATCATCCTTACGTCATGGCTTGATGTTTAAATCAAAATTTAGCCGCGGCCTGCCTTCGGAGTAGGAAATGCGATCGCACAGAGCCCCCGCCATCCCAATCTTTCTTTAACATCTTGACAAGAAGTGCTTCTTTCCGCGGCAGTACTAGGCGATCCGAGCATTCCCGTGTAAATCTTTCTCGATGCTTCCAATTCATCCACTTGCTGAAATGCTTAGCCTCTACAGGCTGGCATGGAGCTGGGGTACCCACATACACTATCACCACCCGCCGTGGATGGACTTGACAGCTGTCAGCCGCATGCGCTATTTCACAAGAATGGGCAAAAATTTAGAGGCTCTTGACTTCTACTCTTCACTTGACTCGGACACTCGGCGACTCCCTCGTTTAGCAATCGAGGCCGGCCGACTACTTTGGGACTCCGGTCGCCTAGTTCAAGCAATCGGTGTGCTACGGTTCTCCAGGCCACTAAGTGGCGATCCTCTATCCCATTTTCGCGAATGGGACAATCCCCGAGACGAATGCCTCACTGCCATGTCCATGCTTGAAGCCTGTGTGGCCTTTGAGGCAGAAGGACTGACATCGGCCGCCTTAAGAACTCTGGCTTCGTTCAGCGACTGGAGGGAGGATCTTTGTCTTGAGGATGCTTGCACACATTTTAAGATCCACCGGTGGGACACTAAACGAAATATGTATTGCCCAGTTGTAGGACCGAATTTGTCGGTTTTGTCAGTATGTGATAACTTTCTTTACTGATTGTGAGGATGCTGACGTTCTGCAGGCCTATATCATACGCTGGTGCTCTGTTCTGGCATTGAAACTCATGGACGAAGGACTGCTGGAAGAAAGCATTGTCAAGCGGGTCGTGGATAGTCGACTCAAGTCATTGGAAGCAGTTCTTCGATCTGAAGCCAGAGCAGAAGAGGAGCTATCAGTCCTTCATCTCAGGGTTAAGCACAAAATCTTCCTTGACGATCGAGACTCCGTGACATCTGTGCGCTCTTTTCTCTCCTGGATGGACGAGAGCGACGTGGATGATCCTGTTTTAAAAGCCAAAGCGTTGAGGGAGCTTGGGGCAGCGCACACTAATCAAGACGGAGCAATAGGTTGCAGCCAGGCACACAGCTTCTATGAACAGGCTCGGGCGATGTTCCATGCTCACGGGCACCGCCCAGCAGAGCTAGACATGGATCACATTCTGATGTATGATCAATTTCAACCACACGGATGGCCCGAAATGTCAGGGACAGATGTTGAGCGGTACAAAAAGTTGTGGTCACTGAGTGAAGAGTTCGAGAAGGTCGATTACATTGCTGGACAATTTTTAGCACTGCTCGAGATCGGCGTCACGGTAAATATGGATATTATTGAACAGCAACAGCAACAGCAACAACAGAATGCTCTGCCAGAATGGTGGACAAAAGTCGACGAGGTCCTCGACATCGCTGGAGGTGAATTTACCAAACAGTCTTTCCTCCTGGAATGCTGCTCGCGCGCGAGTCTCCATTTCAGAGAACAAGATTTGGTGCGCTGGCTGCTTATGCACGTTTATGAGCACCCTCCCTGCGAGGAGCTACCGAATCACCGAGGCGAGATGGCGAGTGTGCTATCGACTATATTCATAGGGCTCCAGGATCCTGAAAAGGCATATTTCTATGCTCAAAAGGCGTTGGACCATTTTGGACAGGGAAAGTCATACGCCAAGACGTCCAAAAGCGCCACCCATCTTGCCGACGTTGGAGTCAACAGAGCTCTGGATCATTTCAACAGTGGAGACAAGACTCTAGCTCTCCAAGAAGTTCAGGCTGCGGAGCGCCTGCTAAGAGAATGGGTCGAGCTAGATGAGAAGCACGATCATTTGCCTGGCCTCCAACGAAAGTACACAGAATTGGCGTCCCTTGAAGTTCATCGCTTTCTGGTGTTCCAGTCAGTTGGTGCCCTTCAAACTGCAAAGAGCCATGCAGAAACAGCATTGCGAATCTCCCTTAACAGACTGGGCTATGTTGAGGAAGACATCACGGCTGTGAAATTTCGTGTCCATGTGCTCATGAATGAGTTAGAGTTGGCGGAGGATATTGTTGAAGATTCCCTACTGTTTTGGGAGGGAAGGATGTGCGAGGTACCGAGCAAAATGAATAAGGCCCGCGTTGCCATGTCAAGAGCGCGTATTGCTGAAGTGGCAGATCTCACTCTTCGGCCACATTATCCAGCGCTTTGTCTTGGTCCGGAGGCAATAGCGGATTTATCTGACGCAGAAAAAGCGGAATTGGCCGAATGGCGCCAGGATTCCAAGCACCTCCTGATGCTCGCATGTCAAAATCTTGACGGTGCCTTGACTTTGATCATGGAATCTGGCCTATCTGGCCTGGAGGAAGGGAGGTTGGGCTGGGTGGTAAGCCTTGTCGATATTGTGTGGAAACTCAGGATGCTGAGTCCCAACGAGGATCCAAGACCCTTCTATGGTGAGATCCTGCACCACGTTTCCAAAGCTGAAGACACCTACTTCGATCTACGAAGGAGCCTGAGCAGCCCAGACACGCTCGAATCAATCATGAAAAAGCGGAGATTCATCAGATCCAACAAGGACTTTTACAGTCTATTCTCCTCCGCTGTTGTGGCGTGTTTGAGCCTAGGTCAAGCTGAACAGGCTTGGGCATGGGTACAACGAGCGAAATGGAGAAGTTTGGCTGATATCGCAGCACCATCTCAACGTCTTACGCGCACTAGCCTCGAGGACCGGACACACCATCTTATCCTCCAAGAGGAGAAATTGTTACAAGAAGCTTCCACGACCCAGGGCATCCAAGCTCTCGCTCTCAGCCGGGAAATCCAGCGACACCGAAACAACATGCGCCAAGATCCAAATTTTGCTACAGAGCACCCGGAGAGGTATTACTCGATCAGTCGGGATGATTGGATTTTCAGCAACGAGACCAACGTCTGGATAGCACCGAAGAAAGTGGTGTTTGTCGACTGGTTTATTCCAGCCGTGTTTGACGACTGGTACGTTCCAGTGGAAGCGATAGAGGAGAAAATCTACATGATCGTGAAATACGCTACCGGCGAGTGTTTTACAAACACAATTACATGCCACCAATCATTTGTCACACGATGGATCGATAAGAACCTAGTTTTTTCTTCCTACTGCGACCCACCACTCAAGGAGAAACACGGAAACAAACTCTTGAAGCAGTTGAACCCTCTGGTTGCTCCTCTTGCATCGCTGACGAATCCGGACGACATTATCGTGTTGTCACCTTCCGGCATCTTGCACAACTTGCCCCTACACGCCCTGGATGTGGAAGGACAGCCTATGGTCCTTCGGAACTTGGTTGTGTACTCCCCAAGTTTGGTGGACTATCGCGATTCTTTGATGAGGGCCACAGAGGCGTTGAAGAACCGCTTTGACCAGGAGCTCACCAGATCGGCTTTCTTCGGCGTTTACGAGGATATTGACCTAGACAACGAACTCGTTGCGCGCGCGTCCCAGAGTGAAAAGGATCAAATCTATCAGTGGATTCGCGACGTCTCTGACGAGGTTCAAGGCCTGGGACTCACCGGCTCATCCGTAAACCCATTAAGCTACAAGCTCGTGGTTGAAGGCAAAGACTGGATCCACTACCATGGCCACGTCCACTTCTCTAAAGACAACATTCTCGAACATGCCTTGGTACTTAGTGCGGCGGAAACTCAGCCAGTCGAGAAATCTGAGACGGAACCAGCATCGGATCAGCCCCTACCTAGCATAGCAGGCCATTTCGCGCTTTCAGACATATTGAAACTGTCCATGAGATCGCCCGCACCCGTGTTCATACTAGTAGGTTGTGAATCTGGCCTTCATGACATCACACACGGAGATGAACTCCTCGGCATCACGACTGCATTCAAACTCGTCGGTGCAGCATCAACTCTGGGGTGTCTGTGGCCCATACCTAGCCCGGTGGGGAGATTCTTTTCAACAAAGTTCTATGAGAGTTTGATTAACCAGCGCCGACGAGATTCTCAATACTGTCGACCTGGGTTGACTGCCTTACCGAGCGGGGCCCTGAATCTGGCACTGGCTTTCAGAGACGCTGTTAGGGCTATCAGAGAGCGCCCAGAGAAGGACATGATGGTGGCGTACTATTGGGCTGCTTTTGCTTTACAGGGTGCTTGGTTCGCGAGAGACACGTTGTCATCTGGACGCGTGGAAACCCGTGTTCCTTGAGACCCCTAAGTAGCCAGGGTCATTTTCCGATTGTTCAAGACCGAAGACAATGACGGAATGTTGCTGGTAACTCCTAGAAAAAGGCATTAGGCGGTTAGTTAGTTATCCTCGAGCTTTAGTGGGTTAAAGCTATTCAGGACCGCATGTGGGGGCAGCAGGCTGAACATTTAGGACCTCAAGTGACCTTAAGTATCCTTTATATAAAGCTGGCTGGACGTTGGTAGTTCAAGATATGATTATTATGTGGCTAGCTAGAAATATTCTCAATGCTATGATAACCTAACCGCAAGCTTACGACAGTCTGTTAGTATTAAGAGATAGTAAAGAATCTATAGTTATATAGTGTTGGATTGACCCCTCGTGTGGTGGCATAAACCTCTGATCCAAAGATATCCTAGCCTTGGTTAGATGACATAAAACCCCTCTCGNNCACAGTTGACCCTCTCTTGAAGTCCTGATCATACTAGCCGTATTGGATCCATCAGATTCAACTAAAATTCCACAAAAGCAGCACACAGCCAGAAGCCATGACTAACTGCATCTCAAGAAATCAGCAACCCCGGACTCTTCGACGCCCGGTTAGAGTGAGAGTCCCCACTGAGGCTAGATGTCTCTGGAGGGAACTTTTGCGAGACTGGAAATTATCGGTTATAAAGCCTTGGAATCTGCCTGCCAACTGTTTTGAGACCCAGTTGGCTGTGCTTCTGTTAAGCGAGCAACACTGATGGTCTTGGCAAGGTGGATATGATCGACAAATGAAACGATCCAACTGGCCCGTTCAGAGCGTCAATTTCCCAGTGCGGTATTCCCGGCTGATCAGATGCCGTCTCGGCGCTGCCGATGGACGCCGCCGATGCAAAGATTCAGATTGCAATGGCCGTCGGAGAGTTTGAGAGGCCGAGGATGGTTAATTCGTCCGAGCCTTGTCAAGTGTTTGTTCTTTGTAAGCATGTGGACGTGAAAAGATACTACGCCCACCATCTTGACTAGCAGCCTGTGTCGTACACCCCCTTCTCTCGACTTGAGCCTCAAGAAAGGGAGATAAACATAATTCATCTGATCAGTAGAGGACCTAAGAAGATAGTATCTGCACTACCCTGGAAAAGAGACGAGAAATTCATCACCTGAAGGAGAGAGTAACTACACAGTTGCAGCACAATAGAATAAGGAGTGAGGCCTAGGGTAGGTAATCGAACATGTCATTGGCAAAAGTAAAAGCAGTCAAATCGCTCTCCATCACCTACTCGATAATAACGATATGAGGGCGCAGAATCATGACCACGGGCAAAAAGAAATGATGAGACTGGGACTCGAACCCAGGAGGATTGCTCCATCAGGAATCTTAGGTTGTTAAGGTGACCTTAACCTGACGCCATAACCAACTCGGCCATCTCACCTGAGGGCCTTGAAGGGGGACCCGCTTGTTGATGTCCGGCGGTGGATCTGTTTGTCTAGATGAAGGCGGCGTTGCCAGCGCTGGATTCATAAGATCAACCAGAAGTCATGAGTTATGGCCAGCTGCGGCGAGACCTTGCGAACTTGAGCTGCCCATTGTCACAAAGTAACGCATGATTCAACTTGCGATATATACACTGATTCTGTGTATGCCGTGTCTTTTCTCTTTACTCCCTTAGCCATGGATCTTGAAGCAACTCCTTCGCAGTTGGTCTCTCCTCGGGAACCCATGTCAGCACTCTCCGAAGAAATGCAATGAATCGCGAGGGATCCTTGAGTCGTGTTTCGAGCTTCTCCAATGTCCGATTAGGGGGGATGGGTGCCAAGCCCAGCAAGTTTCCTAGACGCCGCCGATTAGCTCCAAGCCAAGGCCAACTAGAAAAGGCTGAAACATACCATTCTCATCCCAAAAATCAGCAGCTCTCTCGGGGTTTCGTCGTAGAAATTCCAAGGGAGGCGGTCCCAGGGCTGCAATCAGTTAAGCCAGGTGCGCAGCATCATACATATCGCCATCCTCGTCTTGCGCAGTGAAAAGCCGTTTTGGCCCAAGCAGGTCCCAAGCCCGGATAGAAAAGTTAGAGCAAAGCGACGTTGATAAAACACGAAATTAAAATGAAGGGTATTCACTGTGAGTCCAACACTCCAGATATCAACTGGATAGCTCCAAGAGATACACATGATTGTTTCTGGAGCCCGGTATTGGATTGGCATGATATCGCCGGCGTGAGGTCCTGGGCCGGATCTCGCCTCCCCAAAGTCTGAAAGCAACATCGGACCAGGCTTCGGGCGCATGAGGCGAGATAGGTAGATGGTTCTGTTGGGAGAAACCGCCTTTCGGGAAACAGGGGATGAAAATTCTTGGTCTTCTAGTGGGCGAAGAAGTGAATCATCATTTAAGCCTAAGAGCAGGTTTCCAGGGTGGACATCTGCTCAAAGTCAGCTTAAATTGCTCAAGAATCGGTATCCATTCAAAACACACCTGTGTGAACCACATGAGCCTCGCTGTGGAGAAAATCAAGAGCTTTTAGTAGTTCTTCTACAGCTCCTTTCACAAACATCTCGTCAAAGCCACCATCTTGCCGGAACACAAGTTTCATATCCCGAAGACTCATCTGGGCTGGCTGGAAGACCAGTGCGACGTGTCGACCGTGGGGTCCATCAATCTCAAAGGAGTCCAGTAATTGCCGAATGTTCTTCCGACCAGGGTTCTCTGTCATTGCAAGCTTTGGGTCCATATCTTTGTACAGAGGAAGTTCCCGATGGAAGCGAGAGGTGTGGACGTACACCTTGAGGGCGACGTATCGGTGATGACTGCGGCCTGTGTCAGCGGCATGGCTTGGAATATTCAAGGCGTCCCAACAGACCTACCTTAAATCTCGAGCCAGCCAGATAGTAGATGAGCTACCAAATCCCAGCTTGGCAACGGCCTGGTATCGGCCATGAAACACTTCACCCAGGCGAACAGGATAGAGCCGGTCAGCGACATAGTCGGGCAGTTCTTCTTCTTCCACCTTTTGACTCTGATCTATAAGGCTAAAACCCGAGGTTGGGAATGACCGCGGCTCCTCGGGTGGCTTTTGCCCCTGTCTGAGCCGGCCTAATGAGCCGGCCAGTTTTGACCACGTAGAAGCCATGCGGAAGAAGCCAGCTGGATGATGTTGAGGTGAGGATTGCGGCTTCCAGATGACTTTGGCCCTTCTTGAACTGTAGAGGAAAATTGATTCCAGGCTCTGCCGCGACGCCATTGTCATTTTGTTGGAAGTCAAGTGCGATGACCTCAACTGAACGAGGAGCAATCATGTCGCGACGCGGTTTAACCGCCGATCGCGCCCAGAGTGGGGTCATGTGATGGCCGGCCTATCTGTTGTGAACACTGCCGCTGAAGTGGAAAGCCAGGCAAGCAGCCCGTACTGTTTCCAGTCAATTGAGACGTGGCTGCTAATCGACTTCTTAGTACCCTGCTGTTGTGGGCTTCGAAATCCAGTAAATATCCCCAACCCCGATAAGTTGCTTAATGTGTCACTGACCAGGCTCTACTACCACAGAGGTGCCAAAGCACATGCGTCACGAAAAGACCCCGACGATCCTGACGATGTGATTACGTTGGGCTTTTATAGTGCCAACGGGACTCGCTTGCTCAGCGGCCATGTCCACGAAAACGGGTCGTATAAACTGGCTGAAAGCCGGTTGGGGAAGGGAAAGTCTAAGAAGTGAATTGCGATGTTATTCATGTATGATATTGTCACTTTTTGAGATTGTACGACGCACTGCTGAATGAAACTGCTTTCGGTCTATTACTTGAGGACATGGTACTATTACGCGCTCTACCCATCTTGGTCATTGCCTTGTGTCAAGTTCGCGAAATGGCTCCAAGAATATTCCTTTCTCACATAGGCTGGTCGGTTAAAAAGGCATCGTGAGCCTGGTAGCATTCGCCCCTGATTGGGAAAGTATCGCTTTTTTTTTTTGGCTTAGTGAGACAATGGTCGTATGTTATATGAAGATTTTATAACCCTAAGCCACCGTGTCTATCTGATCAAAACCTCCCTATAAGCCTTTTAAACTAGGGGTGGGTTATTATTATTATTATGCAGTAAGAAGTCAAGAATGTTAGTTATCTTTCGCCGCTGCTCGCCCCCCCTTCTTAAGCGAAAGAGAATTAATTCTAGGCTCTATCGTGGCACGGGCATTGTATATTTTGAAGTCAAGTGCGATGGCCTTAGCAGAACTCAACCAAAGGAACGGGAAATCATGTCGTGACGTGGTCTAGCCACCGACCGTACAGGAGTGGGTAGGGGTCATGCCATAGCTGGGCCCTGCTAGAGGACATGGACAAAGTAAAGATTAACTATTATACTAATAATACAAGCTCAGCCGAACGAGCGAGATACGGAGTGACCTCTGGGAGAGCCACTTGAGAATCTGCCAATCATAATTTGTTGACATGACCTTCACACCAGGCTAGACAGTTGAGTATATGGACCCTCCCTGCACCCTTCCCATACAACAAACAAAGACCAAGCCGTCATCGTATAGGGGTTAGTACATCAGTTTGTGGTCCATCGAGACACTGAAAACGCAAGTTCGAGTCTTGCTGACGGCAAACCTCTTTTTTTGCCAGTTGAATTGTTCCAGCTTGTAATTTTTTTTGGTGTTTGGAATGTATCATCTGAGGAGTCGACATGCACTCTTTCTTCATCAACAAGGAACCAGGGGGGCATCTTGAGACAAGTGGGCAATGTTTCGAGCCGAAAGATGCGGCCCTTTGGTAAGTTCGTGTTGTGCATAGTGTTGAGGGTGTGGCGTCTCGCATGTGGCTACAGGAGCAACCTGCAGGCCCAGGAGAAAGGACCGATGTAACTTGAGTATCACCATCATGCAGGCTTCTCGCCACAGCGTCATTACTTGATACATCCATGGCCTGTGCAGGTGTACGTACTGATGTTGGACTAGGCCTGTGAAGTGGGAGAGTACTTCGAAGAGTTTTTGCATGACGCTGTCAGCAAACAAGCCTTGAATTGCTCAGTGCTGAGCCTTAAGCGCTGATGTCTGTACTGTCACGTTATATATCGTTTTGAAGAGATCAATGTAGCTATTAACCCTTACACACATCTCTGTAGTCGGGTGGTTGGGCTGTTGGGCTAAAATGGAATCGAGTTCGTAAATACCAACTGGCAATCAAAACGGGCTTGCTTGAACAAGAAATGTATACACATAACGGTCTTACAACTTCGCCCCCTTGGCAACCCTTTCTTGCCTCTCCTTCTCCCTTAGCTTCCTTCTCAGAATCTTTCCAGTTGGACTCTTCGGAATGGCGTCGATGAACTCGACACCTCCCTTGAGCCACTTGTACCTGGCTTTGTGTTCCTCGACGTGTCTATGAATATCTTTCGCGACATTATCCTCAGCCTCCCGCTTTGCACCAGATGACTTCACAACGTAGGCCTTGGGGGCCTCTCCAGCTCGTGGGTCTGGGACTTGAATGACTGCGCAGTCGTCGACGTGAGGGTGGGTGAGGAGGTGTGCCTCGAGCTCTGCAGGTGCGACTTGATGGCCCTATGATACGAGTTAGAGATGGTAGCGATTACGAGATGTGGCTGTAGTACCTTGACCTTGATAAGCTCCTTGACGCGGTCGACGACAACAAAATGTTCATTCCCAGAGGGGGCCTTTCGCACAAGCACCTCGTCACCTGTACGAATCCAGCGGCCGTCCTTGTCATTGAAAAACGTTTCCGATGTTGCCTTTGGGTTATTAAAGTACCCCAAGGAAACAGAGTGGCTCTGAATGAGAAGTTCTCCGGGAGTCTCATAATCAGTTATTTCATTTCCGTCAACGTCGACGATTCTGGCTTTGGCCCCCGGGACCAAGGAGCCAGTTGATCCCACAAGGGTATCATGCTCGCTGGATTGTATAAAGACGGTTGCAGTCTCAGTCATTCCTTGTAGTGGTCAGCGACGGCATCCTGTCTACAAAAGAATTCCTCTGCTCACCGAATCCTTGACCGAGCCGCCACTTGGGATAGATCCTCAAGAGGTCATCGACTGTTTCCTTTCCAAGTGGTGCTGCACCAGTGTATAGAAACTCGACGCTTTCCAGGTCATACTGCTGGCATACGTCCTGTCTGCTCAGCATCTCAATGACAATCGGTGGAACGATGCTGAGTTGACGAATCTGATACTTGCTCACCGCCTTCAGAAATGTCAGGAATGTGTACCGCGGTAGTACAATAATCTCGTCACCACGGAATGTGCCTAGGTGAGTAATAAGCATGAGACCAAACACATGGCTGAAAGGCAGCAAGCCAAGCATAGCTTGATTCTCAACGCCGAAAGTTTTGCGGGCAACAGAGTCAAAGGTGTGGGTTTGGAGAATGCCAGCAATGATGTTGTAATGCGAGATCATGGCAGGTTTCTAGGCATATAAGTATTGCCGTGAGCACCGGATAGAACAACTCACTGGTAAACCAGATGTTCCGCTGGAATAGCACAAGTACGCAGCTTGGCGAGCACCTTGGCCTTGAGCCCAGTTTAGCGGAGGTAGCTCGGGTAATTTTCTTCCATCCTCAATCAGATCCTCAATTGTCCGGAACGTCGAGTCTGTCTCGACGTCCGGCATCGGAAGTAGGAAGACGTGGTCATTGGGGATTCCGATGGCGGCCGTTGCCTTGAGAGCTGCTTCCAATAAGGGCTGGCAAGTGAAGATGGCCTTGGCTTTAGATAATCGCAGCTGATCTTCAAGTTCTGAGGAGGACAGTGCAGCACTGGAAAGGCTGACTACACCATTGAGGCGATGGATCGAGTGGGTGAGAGGGATGTAGTCAATCTAAAGGACAGTGTCAGTGAGGCAATACATCGCTTTCAAGATGAATAGACGCACTGTGTTGAATGAATACACGCCAACTACTTTGTCCCATTCCGAACCACGTTGAGGATCGAACTTGAGTGCTTGACCGATGCCTCGAGCAAGGTAATCTTCCCGCGCGATCACTTCAGCAGCATCGCGCGTTTTGCCGGTAAGCCCGCAAGTATATGGGTTTCGTGACTTGGCAATGGCGCAGCGCCCATATTCTTCCGTGCTCATGAACTCGGCGACGGAGATGGAGTGGGGTGGCTCTGGCTTTTGGTTAGCACAACACTTGCATTGAGCTTGTGGAAATGAGTCAGTACCAATGGGCAACTTTGGAACCCATGGCGGTGGTGTAAAGACCATATTGAGTGAATGCGAGATTGGTAGCAACTTAGTATAGTACCAAGATAAGATCAAGATAGGTGTCAAGATGCAGACTCCGTTATCAATCTATGCGATCTTGCGGCCTTTTCTCCAGCTGAGCCGACCCCGCCCGCAACCCAATGAGACAGTTGAGACTTGGCGATCCGTGGGGGTCATGGTCAATAGCGTGCACAATTTCTATCTAACCGATTCTCAGACATAGGTTGCGGGGTTTCTGGCCTCCGTTTGGCCTCCGACTGGTTCGCGTCGATGCATAAGTGCTGATCGAGGAGATATTGGTCACGGGATCTTGGATATGCATTAATGTCACTTTCTACTGTTGGAATCTCATTGAAGAGGTTTTGCTACCCGGGAGATGAGAGACTCAGGGTCGCGAGGAATATCTACCCAGCTTGAGTTGAACGGAAATAGTCGAAACCTCAAGATAAGCTGCAGCGCCATCTCCCAATTAATTAAAGAGTTTTTAACATCATCGGACTGCGCTTTTCGAGATCATGAGCACCTTGTTCGGGCTGCTTTGTGGCACAAACAGACCGTAATTATCATCGCATAATTTCGCCAAAACGCATGTACGTAACTTTTATGACTCGTGGAGAATAGTGTAAGTCAATGGTAACAACGAACAAAGCCCAAGCATTACCATTTTATGAGCTCGCAGCAACTATCTTGTTGACCAAGCCCAAGATACCAGCTGCAGTGACAGGCTCCTCCGACCTCTTGAATCCTTCCTCAAAAGGCAAACGCTCTTGTTCTAAAATGTGTGAGTTCGAGGCTGCAAAGAACGAGCAAGGACGTGACCTACCGAACAACACCTTGACCCAATCAGTGACGGCATTGCCCTCCTTGACATCTCCAAAGATGGACAAGTAGAGGGCAGACTCGATGAAGCTGAACTGGGTACCATCGGCGGTGAGTGTAAACTCGGGATTAGCGGCGGCAGCTGCTTGAAGACGCTGCTTCCTGGCTGTCGCAGCTGTCTGAATAGAGATGGTGGACTCGGTGAAGTGGGATGCTACAGAGTCCCAGATGGTCTGGTTGAAGCTGTGGTTGTCGCCAAAGAAGATGTCGTTGCGGCTGAGGCTGCCGTCGTGCTCGATCACTGAGATGGTCAGCGCTACCATTCATGGACTGTGCATGACATTCCACTCACCGCCATGCTTGTTCAGGTTGTCCAAGTCAAAGGTGACGTTATCTCCAGTTCGGACCAATGATGAAGGAGATGATTACGATTTTATAATGCTGACGCATTGTTGGACAAGAGCCGGACATGGCATCTCACCCCGAGTGCGACTCTGACGGGCCTTTGGACGCCGGGGTGTGTTTCAAGGGCAAACCCAGCTCCCCTTTTCTCTCATGGAAGCTGGAATTGGCCAAGCTGTGGCTGGGCCAACGGATGCCAGATCTACCTTTGCTTTGTGACGTCAGTGGTGGCGCCGCCAGCATAGACGAGGCAAATTGCATTCATCGATGTTATTTGGATGTGATGAGTCTAGCAGGGAATATGGGAATAGCACTGGAAAAAATCAATTTAACTATTGAGATAATCCTCAAAGCTCGATATCCAAAGGCCTCATGACAATGGCTCCGTAGCCAAGCCAGCCTAGGCGTCTACCTTGACAGTCGGGACGTTGGGGTAGACATCAGGAATTGGCTGAATCTCGACAGGTTCTGTCTCAGGGATCCGCTCAGCATCGACCCAGTTGCCGTGAACGGCAGACCGGAGCCCTACGTTGGCTTAGTATATAGACCAAGTTGTATCTTGACGATGAACTTACGGAACGGGAGGACAATCTTGGCAACAACTGACTGAAAGTCTCGTGTGTCTTGAATGATCTGCAAGAGAAGGGGCGTGAGCAGCAAGATAAAAGCTGGCGGGTGTAACATACCACTTCGTTTCGATTTAGTCGTTGATTGTCAATCATGGTGATGAGAAAGCCATCGCCTTCCTCCGCGTCGGCATGTCGAGGGCTGAAGCAGGGTTCCTGAACGAGGCAGCTCGGTCCTGGGGAGAAGTACTCGACGTTTCCAGTCTTGTAGTCGAGGCGGGCTAGGGTGTTGAGGCCTTGATACAGCTGTGCCGTGTTTCCGCCGTCAGGCTTGAAGCAGTCCATGTAGGTGTATCGAGCTGTGGTTGGTGTCATGTCAGTTAAAGAAACGGGATTAGTGGAAGCATGGAAACGTACTCTTTTGGCCAAGGAACCTCTCATCGATCCGGGGAAACTCGCACGGGTCGCGGAGTAGGACTTCTGCGGGAAGCATCAGCCAGCCTGCGTTGAACGGCTTCAAAGAATACACCGAGCTCACCTGGGTCCGGCATGGTGTCAGATTCATTCGAGGGATCGATGCACCATTTTACATAGTTGACTGTTACATCGCTTGGCTTTGGGTTCTCTCCATGGCGGGACGCTGCAGATTGTAAGCATGATACCGAGCAGTGGGAGATTCCAATCTCACGAAGAAACGAAAAGGCGTTGTGAGAAGCCACAGAGGAATCAAAGAATCTGAATGGTCAGCATCAGTCCACCGTGTCAATTGGGGCTGCTGCATACATCTTTCCATCCTCCTCCCAGCTTGCGCCGGTGTGGATAGCCATGCAGTTGTTGTACTTGAACCATCGGACCGGAGCACTCTCGTTGCGCGGAATAACACCAAACCACGCCGGGCACTTCTCATCGTAGTACCTTTCGAGCCGTTAGCCTACCAGTTGTACCGTGATGGCTCACGTACCACTGATGTTTCCCCGGCTTCTCGTGGTCCTTATAGTCAACCATGAACGGCATGCGCATGAGGACGACGTAGTTCTCAGTCTTTATAGTAGTTTCTTAGTGAAGGGGGCAAATATGAAGCGTACCGGAACACTTACCACGGCGCAGTCGTGAATGATGCCTCCGCCTTGAAACTCAAAGTCCCGCTTGAGAGTTGTCTTGCCGTGCTTGTTGATAACATAGACGGAAATCTGGGGCATGACGGGATTAGAAAATATTCAAGCAAGACGGGTATATGCGTGATTCTCGCCTGAGGACTGCCCAGCCCATTCAGCTGGTAGCCAAACCCGACGAGGTCGCCAGTTTTGGGATCAACCTGCGTAGAGTCAATTTGAAACCATCTACAGCCGACATTCAGTATGACTCACATGCGGATGGGCAGTAAATGGCTTTCTCGGGTCTACGCCTTCAAAGGCGTCGTGGCCAATAGTGCGAAGAGAGTCTAACGTGGTCAGCAGCGCAAGGCCAAGACACCCAAGGGAGGCTTACTGGGATCAAGCTCGTAAGCAGGCCCGAACTCGGAAAGCGCCAGGAGCTTGTTGGCATGCAGGATGACGTTTGTGTTGGCGGTTGAGTCTAGGACTGCGCGGACGCAAGGATGATGCGAGAAGGGACTAGAAAACATGCCGAAGAGGGCACGTCCGGCCTTTCGCTCAGCCACGAGACGCTCTGTCATGACGTACTTTTGCTGGAACGAGACTTTTCCGTCTTTGATCCGAAAGGCGCTGATGTTGCCGTCTCCATCAAAGGCAACGGTCTTGGAGCCGCCCAGGTAGTAATCCCTCTCGTAGTAGGGGTCCTGCATAACCTAGTCACTCAAGGTCAGGAGCTGCGAGTCATTGGCACGCGGAGGTGAGACAAACACGGTAGAAGGTGCCATTGAGCTCCTTTGGTATGGTGCCCTCGACCTCGACATCTTCGATGCCTACCTCAGCTCTGAAAGGGCGAGAGGCGGCGGAAAAGTCGTTGTAGATGGCGTGGGCCTTGACCATAGTGGCGGTTGGTGACTGGACTGAGTAGAGGCAAGGATCGATTGATGATGTTGATGATTCTGCTCTCTGGCCTCGAGGACGAATGTCCCTTTATATGGACGTATACGCTGCCGGCTAACGTTTCTTTGCGTCATGTTTAACGTCTCGAGCCAGGCAACTTTGGGAGTGCATGGATGTGGGTTGAGTGCCTGTCATGTGGGGTAGCGGCGATGGGATCAGGTCCTTGATGTGGGGGAGGCGCGAAAGGAGGCTAAGGTCAAGAGGTATGGAAAGGGAATTATTGCTGTATTTACCCTGTTCATACTTTATCGAAGGTTTTATTTGACTGTTCTGCTTTACAAAGTGTCTTATATATAATCGTCTTCATTATGCCTTGTGCGTTTCTATGCTGTAATACTTGCTAAGATTAACTATTGCCGCATTCCATCTCCTTCAAACCTACCCCCCTTTTCAATTTACACCTGGGCACCTCCTCCTTTTCCCCCGCATTTTAGTCAATGACATTCCCATAAGCCCGGTTGGCCAATCCCTCCAGCCAAACATGTCAAGACACAGCCCACATCCCCCGTCATCCTCCAGCTCGCCATTGTCCTCCACATTCTCAATCATCTGATGCCAATGCCTCTCCCACATGCACAATCCGACGAGGGTCTGCCTCTGCATGCTGCTGGATCGCGCCCTCCCCTCAAGCGGTATCGATGCATCGTCCCGGGCTGCCAGCGAGCGTACCGCCGCAACGAGCATCTTCTGCGTCATATGCGGTCCCATAACTCTCAAAAGCCCTATGAATGCCCCAGCTGTCACAAATGCTATAGTCGACAGTAAGTCTTTTGGTGCCTCCTGTGTATGAAGGGTAGCTGACGGTTTGCTACGCTAGAGACGTCCTGAAACGCCATGTCGCCCAACAGCATGACGCGCTTAGGCAGGACGGAGACTTGTCTGAGGGCAAAGGTAGTTCCCACTGAGCACCACGGGGACTGGTTTAGCTGGTATCATGAATAATAACATATCCGCTTCTCTAGGAAAGATAGCCAGCCCCCGGCCTCATCTCGCGGTCTTGTCCCCATCCCCGTCTCAAAACGAGACATTTGGAGACTGGCAACAGGACGAGGCCGAGAACAGGGAGGCGCCAGAGAGCCCATCATTACATAGCAGCATTAGAGAACCAAGAAGCCTATCGCGAGAGCCAACCTCCCGAGGCATTGCGCGCGAAAATGAGTACCCTCCTCCAATGCTGAGTCCCGACACGGCTCTGCGGTTTGCGTTGGATTCCTGCGATCCTTGGGCAGCGCGACCGGCCACTCCGGCCTCATCTCTACTAACTGGATATCACGCCGTACATCAAGACGAACCAGGTACCAAGCAGAGAGGCCCTTCGCGGACAGGCCGACCGCCCTCAAGGCTCGGATCGTCCGGATCGCCCGGCCGTGATAGATGGTCCCACCGGACATCACCCGCTGAGCCGCTAGCTTCGGAAACAGACGTTCTAAGGAATGGAATCTTGGAGGAGCTAGACGCGTTGGAAGTCCCCGAGTTCAGCACCCGTTATCCCCTTGATAATTCTGGCTACCGCAGCAAACAAGGCTTTGACGCCGATCAATTACCTCCGATCCCCATACATTCACTCCCTGCCGAAGGCTTCGCTGACCAGCAGTGGTTGGATTCTTACTTTGAGAGATTCCACCCGAGGTGGCCGATTATCCACAAGAGAACATTCGATCCAGCCACGGCAATCCCGGATCTCCTCTCTATCATCTCAATGATCGGAGCATGGGAGTATGGAGTTACCCCATCGCTGGAGGTGACCGAGCGTTGGAGTGAATCTCTTGTACTCAGACTAAGCAACGTTCTTGTGAGTCTACAAGTTACTTGTACATCGAGCGCCTGCAGCTAACACAATGTAGTCTCAAGTCTCAACATGGCCTGCACCCATGTCTGAGAGCGCGATACAAATCTATCAAGCGTTGCTTCTCAACGCGATCTTTACCCTTGAATATCTAGTATGAGTCTACTACACAGACTCACCTGGGGTGATACTGACGGGGAGATAGGATGATATGAGATTCAAGAAGGCCTACCCTCGTCACTGCACGATGATCGCCATCTTCCGTGGCGCCAATCTTTTCCAAGAGCAACAAGCCTTTGTTCAAGATGGCACCGAAGACATGATTCCAACAAGTTGGTTGATTCGCGAAAAGTGCAAGAGGTAGGCTGCAGCACATTGTGCGGGATGTTTCAGCTGGCTAAATGTCCTCGATACAGGCTAGCCTTTTTTACTTTGAGGCTGGACAATTACTTTTATTTCCTGCAAGGGCATTGTCCGGTCTTGAGATATGAAGAGTTGTGTCTCGCGACACCCTCTTCTGAGAGGCTCTGGGAAGCCACAACAGCAGAAGAATGGCACGAGATCAAGGAGATCGAGTCCAAAAAGCGAGCAGCTATGCTCTTCATGACGCTGATGGACACCGCCATGGACTGCGAAGGACGAGACACGTTGCCTCCGCTCCTCGAAGACGACTTTGTCTACGGCATCTGCGCGATGTATACCTGGATCTGGCGAGACATCAAGAGGCACAGGCCTCGTCTGCAGGCGTCGCAACCTTCTGAGGGATCTAACATTCTTTCTGCTCCAGCATCATCACGGTCTATCGAGTATTGGTCAGCCATGTTGACAACTTGGAGCGAATGCCTGAGAGACCGTTCAATCGGATCACCTCTGTCATCCGAGAAGCACAGAGAGTTGTTGGAAAACTGTGCTCCGGCACTCTATCACTTTTCCCAGATGTCTCTTAGAGCCAACCTTGAAGCTATACAAGACCTCGCCATGGACCGATATCACAAGCAGTACCCAGGCCCCTGCAGGAGACAACTTGAATCCCGCATTTTGGAGTGGGCAAGAATGTCGGATGCCCGGCTAGCGCTATGGCACGCAGCACAAGTCCTCAAGCTATTACAAGAGACGTCGGATAGCATGGACATGAGAGGGAGCTCACTTGCCTCCTGGCGCATAGACTTCATCGCTCCCCTGGCGCTGTACAAAGCCGGACTTATAGTCTGGGCGTACGCACGCTCAGTCCAAGTGTGCGACTCGTGCTCCATGGGGTCGATCATGCAGCCAGCGGTATCGACACATGGCGAGCCGTTGGACCTATTTGGACCTCAGCGAGGAGATGAGTTCCGTGAGTGGCTCCACCATGGAGGGAGGGCACAGATACAGGGGACTGTTGTGTGTGCTTGTAGGTTGGATGAGCTCCTTAGCGCGTATGAAACGTGGTTACTTAGGTATTATTATAAGAGCCGTAGTGTGTTGGAAATGGCAGGATTGCTGTTATTACTCAAGGGCAAAGATTAGTCAGTCCATAGAATCAATACATGGCAAGTTAATGAGATTACTGTATGCAAGTCCACGTGCTGGTCGATTCTCAAGCCATGGCTGAGTTGGGCCAACTGCACTTCTATACTCTAGGCGTCAAGTAGATGTTGACTGGCCCCTTCTGCCATAGAAAATACGATTCGCACCTACGATCCCAGTCAAAACTGTCTTCTGCTAGGCGAATGTCAAAGTTCCACGCCAGGCGTGCCAGAATAAGTCGCATCTCGGCGTGGGCGAGACTATTGGCAAGATTAGTTGGCAGATCCTCGAAGTGAATCAGAAATAGGCTATACTTCTTCCCGATGCAATCTCGTGGGCCAATGGAGAAAGGCTGCAGTGACCGCTTGGCATCATTGTCGAATCGAGCATCCCCAAGCCAGCGCTCTGGGATAAAGTCGTTTGGTTGCGCAAAGTGGTCTGGGTTACGATAGACGGCCCAGTGCCAGATGTCCACCGTCGTCCGGAAGCTAATGTCAGCACACGACGCAAGTCACGATGGACGTAGTCTTACCCCCTCGGGAATGTATTGGCCAATGATTGTGTCTCCTCCTGGGCCGATAAGACGCGGAATGCCGTTGACAACTGGCGGGAACATCCGAAGGCTCTCATTGAGAATTGCCAACATATATGGCAGCTTCTGAACACTTATCATGTCAATTTCGTCTTCAGTTGTAAACACTGATCGAACCTCGGCATTGAGCTTGGCCAAGACGTCAGGATGCGTAGTCAGATAATATGTTGTAGCTGATAGCAAAGTAGCTGTCGTCTCTGAGCCGGCGAGAACGATGAGTTGTGCATTCGAGGCCAATTCGTCAAATGTGATGGTCTGGTGAACAGCCATTAGCATCCCTCAAAACCTTTGCCTTTATAGGTCTGAACTCACCACCCCGGCTGACTTGGTCTTCTTGACCATGGAATCAACAAAATCTGGCCGATCATACTCCATGGCTAGTCTCTTGCGAACCTTTTGTGAAGATATCTCCTTGTGCTCAGCCCACTTATTGAACACACTCTTTGGGGTGCAGAGCTTAAGGATCCTTGCGAGCCATGGGATACGGCCAAAATTGGTCATGTAGGCGATGTCCTTGATTCCCTTGAAAATGTGGCGGACCCAAGGATGATACTTTTTCTCTGCTAGGCAACCGAACGATTCGCCAAATGCTAGATCGCCAACGAGATCGAACGTGAGAAAGTTGAGCCACTTCTCAATGTTAAGAGTTTCCTTGCCGCCTGCACACTCCTCATGCAGCACCTGGATAAAAGAGTCGATATAACTCTTTATTATGGGCTGTTGGTCTTGCATGGTCCGGGCAGAGAAGCCGTTTGCTAAAGCACGACGAAAACGCTGGTGATCGGGGCGATTTGCGCCGATGATGTTGTTGGCATTCGGCGTAGCAGCATGTGGCTCTTTGGAATTCTCGCCAGTGCCCGTCTTTCGGTGACCGCGTATTTCTTTCATTGCGTCTGGGTGGTTGAATGAGAGAAAATTGGGCCCGATTCTAACAATAGGGCCGTACTTCTGGTGAAGCTTCAGAATCCTTTGGTGGCTCTGACCCTGAAGATGCATTCGTACGTAGGGAATGATGGAAACTGCCCAGAGTTTGGGACCGGGGAAATTGCGTAGTGGACTGAGGAAGAGTTGATAGATGACAGTGTATAGGAAGTGCGCCAAGGTCTCCGGATTAAAGTCAGTAATGGTTGCCAGCCTCGATGAAATACTGGGTGGTGGGCTCACTAGACCTATGATGCATGTCGGCAGAAGGACGGAGAGAGGCAAGGTTGCGACCTTGTCGAATATGAACTGTGTGAGTATCGCCATAATGTCTGGAACCTCGGACAAGTTTCGGCTGAAGCAGACTTGTGCACCTCGACGGGAGTGATGAAGTAATAATTGAGGAGATCCTTTCCTCTCATATAGGATGGGTGATTCGAGTAAGTGAGGGGAAGAGGATTATCGCCAAGCATCAATCAAGCCTAGCCATCCAACCCTTTTGTGCCCATTTCCATTGGTCAGGATCACTTGCGTTGGTGGTGTAAGAGGGTCTTTGAGCAGAAGAATGTCTCAGATGCGCATGGTTTGACCCAAGTTCAAGCAATATGACTCCAAGCAACTGCCGACGATGACAGTAGCCATGAGGGAGCGGGAAGGATTAAACGGCACGGCATGCAATAGGGTGGAGCAGTCAGCGCAGAATCACTCCTCTTCAGCCACTCTTTTATGCCTGTATACAAGATTGCGTGAGGTGAATGTAATTTGGACTACAGGTATCTGCACCCATGATTGGATCTCGGGGGAGGGGAAAGATCTGGTGCAACTGGGGCGGTTAAAGGGAGTCTCCCGTGCTGCAACAGGGAGCAGGTGGCAAAATAACCCAAGCGATATAACAGCCGTGCAGACGAAAGATGATCAATTAAGGTCTAGGCACTGCCACTATATAGGCTGGGCTTTTTTGGCATGGGGGAACCCGTCCATCTAGACTGAGCGTGGGCTGCGACTCACAATTTCGATGCTGTACGTCGCAAGCGAGTCTTGTATGCTTGACCAAGCATTGCTTCCCACGCATCATCCTTCTGACTCAGCCTCTTCTCAATGTCAAAGTACAATTGCGGAACTCTAGGATCGATAGGTTGATTCAAAACATTTTGCACGAGCGCTCGTATGGTGAGTACAACTCGGGCCATCCCTGCTGCCAGTTAGCTCCTGCTCGCATGATTATGTCAAGCTGCCACCACTTACCATGTCCCGTATACCCGGCAGAGATAGACTGGCCCGGTTTTCCAGGAACCTCTCCGATGAACGGGAAGCCATCGGCAGTGAACCCCATGATGCCAGACCAGGCGAAGCGGGGAGTCGACTCGTGGCCCCAATCTATGATGTGGTCGACTGGAAACCGCAACAGCGCATTCACGATCTCAGGGGTAGTAATCGAGTCGTCTGCGTCGCCAATAGGCCCCAAAAGCTTGCTCTTGTGGGCAAGGTCGCGACCCCCAAAGATCAACGGCTTCCCATCAACCGGCCTCTGGATCATGTAGTCAAAGTCCTCTCCCCATTGGATCCCAGATGTATGTTCTAGAGGGCGGATGGCAAGCTCCGGGCTAGGCTCAATCGCGACAACATTGCCTTTGACTGGCACCACCTTGCTTGCCAGCTCAGGGAGTAGATGCGAGACGTACCCGTTCGTTGCGTGGAAGATCTTGTCACACACCATGAGGCCCCTGTGGGTTCTGACTTGCCACTTACCTCCCCCGGCTGGCGAAATTTCCAGAGCTGGCGTGTGCGTGAAGAGCTGCAATCCGCTGGCGACAGCCTTTTCGGCCAAGCCAGCTGCCAGCTTGTAGGGCCACAGGCTACATGCCGGGTTGCAGAATAGCTCTAACGGCGATCCACGAGCCCCAGAGCCCCTCGTTGCTGCAGCTGATTCTCCCTCTGGGCTTACAGTCGCTGTCCATATTGCATGGGCTACTAGCCCTATCTGTTCGAGGCACCGAGAGGTCACCTCAAGATCTGCGGCATCATCAGTTGGCCCTCACTGAGCTGCGCAAGGAGATCCAGGCAGCCGGGCTAGATACCACGAGCATGCACCAGGCTCACAGGGTCCTTGCCCTATGCCTGCTTTTGTCTCTCTTCACTCTGCCCCGATGCGATGGGAGCTGGGTCCAGCACCACCGTGGCATGCTGAGCCTTATCCGCTCGGTGGATCAGTCTGCCCTCGCTCGCACTCCTCTCGGTAGGTTTCTCCTGAGTATCTGCGCGTTCCAGGATATATCGGCTCTATCACTGGGGTGTAGCCAGCTCTCCTATAAAGCCTGGCTTGCTTGGATGCTTCCCAGGCGGCAAGAGCGCTCCGACGTCACCTTGACATCACTTGAAGCGACCGTAGGCTATGCCGAGACACTCATCGACATCATTGCCCAGATATCCGAATTTCCAGATGACAACTACCATTCATACTTGCGGAGCCTACAGCGTTGCGCATCCAGCCATACAGGTAAGTTGTGCATCTGGCTGCCAGCCCAAAATGCACTAACCCTCATGCTAGCCACAGCAGATCTTGCGGCTTCAGCGAGGACAAGTGATGATTTCGAGGTCTCGTTAAAGAACTGGTCAATACCAAAGCTGCCAAATGACATGTCCTCTTTCCAGAAGCTGGTCGTACGCCTTGCTTGGGAGACCATGGTGAAAGCCAGTCTACTGTTCCTGTGGAGGAACTGTGGATTTCACTCAAACCTCTCGGAGCCCATACGCTCAGACAAAAAGACCCAGGTTGATTTGTATGTCATCGAAATCATCACCAACATACGGGCCGTGTTTGACTTGGGAAGGGTTCACCGGTTTTCCATTGGAAACGCCATGCTATGGGCTCTTACTATAGTGGCTTGCGAATGCACAGGTGCTCCTCAAGAGCAAAGAGACGACGTGATGGCACTGTTTGATGACATGGGGCGCCTTTATACCATGGACCACGTAGAAAACTTGAGAGCAATGCTCGTTCGACTTTGGGAGAAGTCTCTGGAGCCAGTACCTGGATACTTGAGTCTGGAAAGAGTGTGTCAAGACATGGAAATGGTTATACCCTTATTTTAGAGAGAACAACTCTGGTTTGTTCCAAGGTAGTAGCAAGAGTCAACAAGCCATCAGCGTCAGCTAGGGCATTCAAAGTTTGAGAGATACATTGATGTGGACAGCCTTCGCCTGGCAGTACCCATTCAGCCCGCTCTCCCCCAGCTCCCTGCCAATGCCGCTTTGCTTGACACCGCCGAAAGGTATCCTTGTGTCGCCATCGTTGCTGCTGTTGACCCACACCTGGCCAGATTCCAATCTCGCAATGCACCTGTGCGCCCTTTCAATGTCTGTCGTGAAAATGGCGGCACCGAGCCCATACTGGGAGTTGTTGGCCAGGCGGAGGGCCTCGCTCTCCTCGCTAAAGGTGGTGATGGCAGCCACGGGCCCAAAGACCTCTTCATGAAAGAGTTCCATATCCTCCGTAACCCGGGAAAACACGGTTGGTTCAACGAAAAAGCCCTTTTCCTTATTGAATCTCTGGCCTCCAAGGACCAGATCAGCCCCTTCCATCTTTGCTCTGTCGATGAACCCTAGTACTCGTTCGTATTGTGCTCTAGACACCTGAGGCCCCTGAAAGGCACTTTCCTCAAATGGGTCACCAACAACGTTCCACTCTCGGATCGAGGCGCGGAGGAGATCCAGGAACTTGTCGTATACGTCTTTGTGAATGATAATCCTGGAAGTAGCCGTGCAAATCTGGCCTTGGTTGCTCATCAGACCGACGTTGGCCCACTTGCTGGCTTGTTCGAGGTCGGCATCTGGGAAGATGATGATGGGCGACTTGCCACCTGTCTCGAGCGTGATATCCTTGAGGTTCGAGCTGGCGAGCTTCATGATTTGCTTCGCTGTCCCTGTGCTGCCCGTGAAAGCGATCTTGTCCACATCCAGGCTGCTCGCGAGTGCGGCCCCGGCGACTGGCCCCAAGCCGTTGACGATGACCACTCCAGCAGGAAAGCCGGCTTTCGGTATGAGACTGGCGAGCCACAAGATGGATAAAGGGGTTTGCTCTGCTGGCTTCAGCATGACTGTATTGCCGCAAGCGAGAGCTGGGCCAAGCTTCCATGAAGCCATGCCTATTGTCATTACTGGTTCAGCAAAGTATTCCTGAGAAGGCTTTGGAGAACGGAAAACACACCTAAGGGGTAGTTCCACGGTATGATCTGGGCACAGACTCCAATGGGCTCCTTGATGGTATACGCGAACTTGTACGGCTCGGCTCCAACGTTGGTGATGGTCTGGCCATGTATCTTGTCGGCCCATCCGGCGTAATAGCGGAGCACGGCTAAGACCTCTTCTATGTCCTCCTCGAGAGCAACCTTGTAGGGCTTGCCATTGTCCCAGGCTTCCAAGATGGCAAGTGTTTCCTTGTCCTGCTCGATAAGGTCGGCGAGCTGCTTATCAGAACGCCTCGGGACGAAGGCGAGATGTCTCGCCATGAAGGGTCATCGAATGCGGACCGTGCGGCCTTGACGGCAACCTCGACATCGGCGGCCGAGGCGGATTCAACAGCGCATATAACTGTCTCATCGGTTGGGTTGATACTCTCGATTTGAGCGTCGTGCCCGTGCACGAATTCGTTGTTGATGAAAAGGCCGGTGGGCAATTCGATGTGTCTCCCATTTGGAGCAACAAGCGTCTTGGTTAACGAAACCATCTTGACAAATCGAATGTTTGGGCATGATAGAGACACTACAACTGGCAATGATGATGAGTTCTAATAAGTATGCCAAGGAAATGATTGCGAAATGGGGAAAATTAAAAAAATGTCCGGCTCCGTCTCCAGGGGGGTCGGCGAAGCTCGTCGTCCGAAGCTGGCATACTAACTGGTGGAACCAATCAAAAAATGGCCGCCGGTATTTTCCTAACCCCGTACCCCAGACCAGCTGTGACGATTTATGTGGAGTTCTGGTGACTTCTTCCGAGCAGCGTCAGAGATAAGGTCGGACGGAGGAAGATACAGCTAGACCACGACGAGTCTGGCGAGAGTGCCCGGTACCGTTGCACGGCAAACACTTCAAGAAAAATAAAAGCCCGTACCCCGCCTTGCAAGAATCCCTATGTCGTACGGACCAGCAGCGTGCTCCAAGCGATTCACCGCCCAAGATCAAAACGCTTTTATTCCTGGACATCCCCCAGACTTTCCCCAGATTCTGCCCCATTCTGCCCCAGATTCTTGCGCAGACCCCTTTTCTCTATCTTTGTCCCGTTCACCAAACGCCATGAGTCACTTCGACAGCCCAGACCATCACGAAAAAGGTGCCCCTTCTTCGGATGAGGCAGCAATCGAAGGCCTTGGCTACCACCAAGCATATCGCAGTGTTCAAGACTCTGGGTAGTGTCGGTGCTGTTTTATCTGTTGCTTCGTAAGTAACGTTGTTGCTTCCCGATGGATTCTATTCTAAAAGGCTGTGCTCTTAGACCGAACGGCATTTTTGTCACTTCGTACTACCAGTTCGTGTATAGAGGGTATTGGGAATTAACGTGGTAAGCCAGCTCACGCCATGGACCTTCCTCTGCAAAAGCTGACCTGGATATCCTGCGCACAGGGGATGGGTCATTCTAGCTATTCTCATGTTCTCGCAGCCGTTGGCTGTTGCCGAGCTTTGTTCCGCCATGCCCGTAAATGGTGCCTTTTACTGGTGGACTGCCGCCCTGGGCCCACGGCGTGTGTCCCGTCCACTGTCCTTTGTTGCTGGCTGGATCAACTGCATAGCTCTGATCACCAGCCTTGCAAGCTTCGCGTATGCTGTCGTCAGCTCTTGGGCCGTCATCATATCATTGTTGCATCCGGAATGGATTCCTAGTAATGCTCAGGTCACGGGTATCGCCATGGGACTTGTCATTCTGTGGGGTCTTCTCGGTGCTCTGCGCATGGAGAGATTCACTTGGTTATTCATCATCACTAGTACGTTTTGTTCTCCTCCCATGCGCAAGAATATGTCTGACCCTCTCCTCCAGCTTCCATCGTGATTGTCATCAACTTGACCTACGTGGTCGCCCTTCCCGTCACCCATTCGGCACAAGACCGCCCTTTTGCTACCGCCGCTCAAGCATTTGGAGAATATACCAACTTTTCCTTGTGGAACAAGGGCGTGGCCGTTCCCATGTCCATATTTACTGTTGCATGGGTTATCACCGGATGGCAGGCACCAGCCTTCATTGTAGAGGAGACACTGAACGCCCAAACTACGGCCCCGAAAGCTATTGTCACCTCCTACGCGTCCATCGCCATCGGTGGTACTATAGTTTCCTTGATAACGGCATTTTGCACCTCAGATATCATCGCCGCAGCCACCGACCCTGGGCCAGTCCCGCCTCACGTTGTCATCCTCTAGGCTTTGATCACTGACAGTCCTCCCAGCGGCAACCCAATGTTCAGTCTTGTCATTAGCCATTGGGGATTGCAACTGGGTGTTGCTTTTCTCATGACGCTCATGAGCACAATAGCCATGGGTGGGCCCTCTCTCTTGTTGACTTCGGCCAGCCAGGTTGCTGCCTTCGCCAGAGATGGCGGCCTGCCGTTTCCCCAGGGTTTCTCCTACATCCACCCAAGGACAAACATGCCCATTGCAACCATGGGCCTTCTTATCGCCGGTGCTTTGGCCATCCTGTTGTTCTCCCTGTCCACTGTGGCAAGGACCATCATCTACTCTCTCGCCGTCATCGCCAACATGATGACCTACGCTTTGCCCATCCTGCTTCGTCTCTTTTGCAGCCACCGCTTTGTACCCGGTCCGTTCAACTATGGAAAATTCAGCAAGCCCATTCATGCATGGGCCATATTGACCATGGCCTACTTGGTGATTATGAAGTGTTTCCCGGCGTCACCAGTCTGGGATGCTGAAACCTTCAACTACAACTGGGTCATCTTCGGCGGGCTTCTTCTTGTCTCTGTTGCTCTGTGGTTTATGATAGGTGCATCGTACACCAAGTTTGATCTGCAAATAATCAACGGCCAAATGCAGATTAGAGAACCTGGTTCTGTCGATGATAAGGTAGAGCAGACTGATGCACATGTCTCTACGAACAAGGGGGCTACCAAGCATCAAGTCTAGAGAGGAGAGATTGATCTTACCGAGGTCCCAGTGGAAGCTTTAGCGCTAGGTCGGTTCATTATGTACAGCCGTTGAAGAAGTGGAAGTCTCTTATTCTGGATTGTCGCCTGCCCCCCCTGCAAATCGCCCTAGACCCTAACAACTGTCTTATCTCCAGGGGGAAAATCTAATGTCGAGTCTTTTTCATCTCGTTTGTTTACGACTTTGCAACATTGCATAGATTACGCGATTCCCGGACGGAAGACAGCAGGGCTTAGGTGTGACAGAACCTATTTCAACTAGAACCATGGACACCAAGTTCATGCCCTCTCTTCTAGCCCACTAACTTACGACACGTGAGCCAGCTCTGCCTTTATCAGACAACTGACTATACCCAACCCAGCCGATCGAGGATAGCCCTTGCTTTCTGTCTCTGGTGTGGGCACGGGCTGTACCAGGAGACCATCTCTAGTGGGAAAACCAGCTGAACACAGGAACCAACATTAAGTCGGTCACTTAGATTCCGTGTGAAAAGGACGTCTGCATAGGTCAAGAGCGAGGCGCATCTCGTGATAGACTCGGCCAACAGATCAGCTCTTGGCCGCTCCTTCAAGATCTGATGATAGATCATGATCCGCACGGCGTGGAATGCCGCTGAGAGTGTCGTCGAGCAGAAGTCTCCTCCGCTGAGCCAGAGTTCGTCTTGAGCGAGTTCCCCTCGCTCGAAGTGGAACGGGAAGCAATGCCAAGACGTAGTTTTCGATTCTTGGGCGTACAACTTCTCGTTGTGGGTGACGGTATCGAGTAGTGTTTCGAGACGCAGCATTAAGCGTTCTGTTGTCTCATTTCCAGAATTGGCAGCTATTTCAGGACTTGATACATCGTAAATGATGTCAAGTAGCATATCTGTTGCTGTTTTTCTTGATCTAGCAAACGGCACAGTGTACCAGTCTTTGGTGTTGAAGCATGCATTAGAAGTAGTTCGGGTCGATACATGAGCCTGCAGCAAATATTAACCCTCAACACCGTGGGACAGTAAGGTCAAACTCACCATCATCAACCTCACCGACCGAAACACGACATGGCATGGATCACCTTGGCAGTTCTCCGGTCCTCTCAACACCAACAGCTGACAGCACGCCCTGAAGTGCGTCATCCAACTTCCGATGAAGCTAGGATTCAAAAGCTCGTAGTACATCAACATTAATGATGGACTGATATCCTGCTCCGATGGTAGTTCCGTGGGCATGTTGTCAGTCCCTGTGGGCTTCTTGATGTGTCGTCCGATGCGCCCTCGTTGGATTTCAAGTGCGCGAACATAGCATCTATCTGCTTCTCGACAAAGACTCTCCTGTTTTGTCTTTTGCCCGTAGAATAACAAGGTAACTGCGCGGACTGACCAGGCAGAAGCTGAACAGGTGATCCAGGAAGACAAGTAATGTGTCCATGACTGAGCATCTACTTGCCCGGGTTTTGATGATGCTGAAAAGCACGCAATAAATGCTGAGATGATGGTCTGCTCAAACAACGGCTGCTCAGATGGCTTGGCTAGCATCTTGCCCTCTTTATTGTCGTATGCAATTTCTGGGTGGTTCGAGACGTGGTTGGATCCTCGAGCAGCATGCACAAGGAATATTTCCTTGTACACGCCTGGACACGACTTTTTAAGCCGACCGCATGGGGAGCACACTGGCTGACGTTCATCGCACTTGTACCGTTAATGCAATTATCTCAGAAAAAGTCCAGAGTAGGGTAGTTCACCTTGACTTTACGCTGCAGGCATCGACTACAGCCGGCTTCGACTGACAAATCGCACCATGGCAAATGGTTCAAGACTGATACTTCACAGGTTGAAGAGCAAGGATGAGGTGGGGTGCCTCAAGATCAAAGATGGTAAAGCGGAGCATCGTTGATCCGATTGTACTTGTCGAGTTCACCCTTTCGTGGCCGACAGCCAACACCGTTTGGGATACATCAGCGTTCGGCGGAGTAGAAGGCACCAAGCTGCATTTCTAGAACGTTCTTCAAAGCATATTTAAGTGAGAAATTGAAAATTCAAAGAGTCGAGTATACGATCTCCTGCCCAACAGCTAGCCTAAAAGTCCTTGCTCTGAGCCGCATTCTCAATGGGCGCCAGATAGGATGCCCTCTCCGGAGCATAAAATTCCGCATCGATCGTGGCATTCAAATTCTTTGCATCATTCAGAGTCCCTCCTTGAACTAGCTTCACCCCCTTGAACTGCTCAGCGGTCGCCTCCTTCCACAAGGTGCTGCCACAATCGGGGCAGAAGAAGATGGTGAGCGTCATTCCATACTCGTGTTCTGCCGAATACGACTTGGTCTGGCCCTTTGTGATGGTGAACCTTTCTTCGGGGATGACAAAGTTGACTGTGTTGGTGCCTCCAGACACTCTGCGGCAAGGAGTGCAGTAACATAGAGCCTTGTAAACATTAGCAACTGTTAGGGGGTTACAAACAGAAGGTTAAGTGATTTTTACCTTCATGGCGGGCGCTCCAGAATAGGAGTAAGTACAGGCGCCGCAAAGGCAGGAGCCAGAAGTTTCAGATGCCATTGTGAGAGGGGTCGAGAGTAAAGAACTGATCAGGGGGTTGATGTCTGAGGCGAGATGGCTGTGATGAGCATGGAACTGGTGCCTGGTCAGTAGGGTTATATATACATTTCTGTCAAACATTTCAGAACAAGTCACATTCACTCTTCCTAAACAAAATACGCTCAAGTACCTGCACAACTGAAATCACCAGTTGGATAAGCCTCCCGAGTTGTTCGACTAGTTCTTCCGTCATTCGGCGGAGTTATATAAGAACCCCGCTTACTCGAATGATTGGCACTTCCGTTACGTGATACGTCCGTACTCACGGTCCAAGACATAGCTCCGCGTGTCCAGTATCTTGATAGTGATCCTGTGTTTGATGGAAGATGGAATTGTGGGGGGGTGGCATGACTTGCAGCAAATGCCAGGACGACGAGTGTTACTGCGGGGGCTGCAGCTCGGAAAACTAACTTGATGTGGACTAGTTGCGTACGAATGGATCTTGTCATGTAAAATGTCTTGCCGTCATGCCCTTGTTCCCATATATATCGCCTGAAAGAGACCATGGTCCTTCTGGAGAGCCAAATTCTTACCACCCTTTTCCACCCACTTGCCGTCTGACACATCATGGCGCCGCCTGTTGTCAACAATGTGCTCGATGCCATCGGCAACACCCCTTGTGTACGTCTCAAGAATGTCGTCCCCGAAGGATGTGCAGATGTCTATCTCAAGCTTGAATACTTCAACCCGACCGGCTCATACAAAGACCGAATGGCCAAGTCCATCATCGAGGAAGCAGAAAAGAGAGGAGGCCTCAAACCAGACATGGCCGTAGTTGAAGCGAGCGGTGGCAGCACAGGTTCTTCCCTGGCTCTTGTCTGCGCAGCCAAGGGCTACAAGTGTCATATTGTTACTTCAAATGCCTTTGCTATCGAGAAGCTTCGGACAATGAGTGCTTTCGGGACACATGTGGAAATCATCCATAGTCCGTCCGGAAAAATCCACGCTGATCTCATTCCATCCATGATCCGCCGGGCCACCGACCATTCACAAGATCCTCAGATGTATTGGACTGACCAGTTCAACAACCGAGATGCATTTGAGGGATACAAGGTCCTGGGCTCAGAGCTGCTTGGCCAATTCCCAAATGGGGTGGATGCCTTTTGCGGAGCTGTTGGAACTGCCGGTATGGCAATTGGAGTCTCGTCTGTGCTGAAAAGTCACTGGCCGGACTGTCGAGTGGCTGTTCTTGAACCTGCATCATCCCCGTGCATTTCAGAAGGAAAGGCCGGAACCCACCATATTGAGGGCATTGGGATTGGCATTCTTCCACCGCTTCTAGACGAGAGTTTGTACGACTATGCTTGGGCTGTTGAAGAGGAGGAAGCCAGGGCCATGAGTCGGCGACTCGCTAAAGAGGAAGGTCTTTTAGTGGGAACGTCGACGGGATTAAATGTTGTTGGAGCTATTCGCCTTGCTAAAGAGCTGGGACCTGGCAAGACAGTGGTTACGGTTGCATGTGACACGGGGCTAAAGTATATGAATGGCGACTTGTTTACGGCTTCATGATACCCAGCCGGTTTCTGAGTCCAAGGCATTGGAGGGAGAAGCAATCTATTTAGCATAACGGCTAAACCTATAGTCCATAAACAACCCTGACGAGGAACATTGGGTCGAGGCAGAGCGTAAGCTGGATTGTTTCCTACTCGCTCACTCTATCTTCCAGCCGTCTCATGTTGCCATCGTATGTCCGTTCCACTTGTTGGATCCACCCCAAGTTACTGGCAATATAACTTGATATTTACATTGTGGTTTTTGTGGCAAAATCTGCTGAAATTAGTCGTTTTACTTTTGGGCTCTGTCAAACAAGGGAACTGAAAGTGATATGGGGGTGTCGACAGCCATACGGCCTGGCAGAGCAAGAGTTCAGTATTCCTTCCGTCTGGCAGGAGTGTAGTTGGCTTAATTGTATTCCTTATCACTGTGGCTGTTATCCTCTTTCAGAGACGTCATGATGATCAACAACGTATCCTGTGGCTTTTGGGCGCCTTTTCTAACCCTTTCAGTGTGTGGCGGATGCCGGTCTACCTAAAACGCCGTCTTCAGACGGACGCATCTAACATTTCTCCCCTCACGCAATCATTTTCTGGAGACTGCCTTGTTCAACATGAGGCGAGTTTACGCTCTAAGTTTTGTTCTCCTTAATATCACCTTCAACCAAAGAGCAGGAGTCGCCATTCCAGGATGTGTGGTAAGCATCCCAAGCAACTACACCCTTGGCACGTCAGCTCACGCTGCGTCCAGAACGATTGTCTCACTAGCACGACGGCTGGATGCGATTCTGGAGACATTGCGTGTTTATGTTCAATTTCCAAACGAAAAGAGTTTATCGCCGAACTGTCATCCTGCATCAAAAAAGGATGTAAAGCGGATGAGGTTGTTCCAGCTGAAGATTCATATGGTCCCCTGTGTGTTGGAGCCAGCGGAGACAAGGCAGACGCGAAAGAGCCGACTTCCACCGCCGAGGCTGGCAATGCATCTGCGGGCGGCGCTGGCCAAGGAGATTCGGCAGCAGAATCATCAGCTACATCAAACGACGATACCGAGGAGATGGTATCGACCGATGATACCGTCACATCAACCTCGGAAGACCCCGTGAAGGGCGGGGCAGCGACGGCGGTGGCATCAGTATCAACGGAGAGATCAGCGTCACAATCGCCAGCTCAAACAGGCACCAAAAGCTCAACAGCCTCCAGTACCTCAACGGAAGAGGTACAAGCCACCGAAACAGAAAACCCTGCCATTCATGTCTTCTCACCCAGCGGAGGACTCAGTGCAGGGGCCAAGGTGGGTATTGGAGTCGGGTAGCTTTTGCTGTGATAGGACTTGGCTGCCTTGTCGTGGCCATCTGGCTTATTGACGAAAGAGGGCTTCTATAGCAATATCAAGTATAGGTACGACACATACGCAATCAGTGAAGTCACCGCATCCTTTTAGTCGACAAGTCGAGGTGGCAGAGATTGATGGGCGACCAGCTCCACAAGAGCTGCCTGCTTGATTTCCCGGTATGAAAACCTTGAGAGCCGAGAGTGGGATGAGAATGTATAATGAAGGGTTATGGGGTTTTAACGACTGTTCTAAACTCAGGATCTATGTTATCTTGAGACTCGGTCAAGAATCAACTGGTGATGTTGCCAACCTTGGACGCCAGCCGAACTGTCATCCGGCGATTTCAGGGACGTCCTTGTCCTGGTAGCATCTGGAGCGAATTTGTAATATTGAAATGATGAGATTTCGTTGATGATGGTTATGAATTGCCATGTTTAACATACTAGTTTTCGCAAGCCAAAGTGACCTCTTCCACCGAACCAAATCCAACCAACACACAATATGGCCTGACAACTCTATCTTCATTATATGCAATTAGTCAATTCCATGAACCTTGTACTGCATAGTTACATAATGTAACACGACCAACAGCTCATTCTCATTGCTCTGCATGCTTGCTGCGACATTAACAGGGGGTTCATTGTGGAACCCCCCCTCTCTTCGGATCTGCAACAAGAGGCATAAAGAGAGGCCTGTGTTGTCTTTTTTCCCTTTCCCCCCAGTTCTCCACTCCATTTTCTTAAATCTTCCAGATTCTGTGTCTGGATATTACTCTTGCTGCTCTACCCAGAGGCACGGAACGGTCATGTCGTCTCCAAAATCTAGACATTCCCAGTCGCCAACAGGGCAGTCTCCTGCCACGAGTGAGCCCCTTGAAGACGCGTTGGGTCAAGGAACCGAAGGCCCTCCAAACAATGGCGGTATCGAAGTCGTACGGTTTCTCCATCACAACGACCCCTTTCCAGATCTTGTCTGCTGACCACGGGGATGTCATATCTAGGATAACGACTCCGACTCTTCTTACTCGCTAGCGTAAGATGAGGCCAGATTATACAGAAAATGATGCCACAGGAATACTAAACCTTGCAGGACTACCGTCACTGATACCCAGTCCCTGAGATCTTCAATCTTGAACTACAAGTGGGAAAACGGACGGCGCTATCACGCTTATCAGGATGGATCTTACTGGTGAGCATTAGAAATTGGTAAAATTAGTGCTAGCACACTCATGTGAAAGCCAGGGCCCCGAACGATGATCGCCAGCAAGAAGCAGAAGACCTTATGTGAGACTTACAAAAAGTTTCTTTTGAGTGCTAGATGGCTGATGAAATTGCTAAGGCATGAGGTGTATCGGATCATCATGAATGACAAGCTATACGAGGCCCCTATCGGAGATAAGCCACAGGTTAGTCGTCTTTGCGTTCAACTACCGATGGATATTCGCTTACAAGATCTTAGAATGTTTTGGACCTTGGCTGCGGAACTGGCATCTGGCCTATGTAAGCCTCAAAACTTGGCTAGCATATCTCGATGTTAACTACTATAGCGAATTCGCGGACATGCATCCATCTGCAGACGTTCTTGGCGTCGACCTCTCCCCAATCCAACCCAATTTCGTGCCTCCCAACTGCAGGTTCGAAGTCGATGATATCAACCAGGACTGGACATATCCCGAAAACAAGTTCGATTTCGTCCATCTCCGCGGCCTGACGGGCTGTATTCCCGACTGGACAAAGTTTTATGAGGGAGCCATCAAGTAAGTTTCTATATGACGTATTTACTACACTAATGAATTATAGACATGTCAAACCTGGCGGCTGGATCGAACACGTCGAACTTTGGGGTACTGCAAAGTCTGACGATGATACCCTGAGAGCTGACTCACCTCTGAAGACATGGGTCGAGATTTTCACCAAGCTGGGCGAGATGACCGGCAAGACATTCTTCTGGGACCACAAAGCAGCCGAGTCAGTCAGAGAAGGCGGCTTCATCAACGTCACAGAACGCCGAATCAAGGTTCCGATTGGAACGTGGCCTAAAGACAAACAGCTCAAGCAATGGGGAGCCTGGAACCGCCAATTCTTGCTTCAGGCTCTTGAAGGGTTTTCGATCCGAGGTCTGACTGAGATGTTGGGGGTAAGCTCGTTTTCTGCCGCTCAGCTAATGAGAGATCTAACAGGCTGTGCTGCAGTGGAAATACGAAGATGCTCAATTGTATCTGTCTGATATGCGCAAAGAGCTGACTAATCCCAAACTTCATTCATACCTTGAAGTGTAAGTTTGGCCGGCCTTCTTGCCCTCTCTTCTAGCGAATATAGTCACTAAAGAAAGCCACCGTGTAGTACCGTCGTTTACGGCCAGAAGCCCGAGGCTCCAGATGAGGATGCATGATCTCTCAACAGGAGAATCCATGAGGGGATGGGGGCTTAGATAACTAGGCAGAGACTTGTTGCATGTTAGTATCTTGTGGGTTACAAGTCTTCTAGAACTGCTTCTTTGCATTTGATGGTTGTCTATCTATCGGCGCAGTTATCCCATCAAGGGCCGGGCTTCAACTATANNTAGCCTTTTCTATTGCATGTAATAGAAGACTCACACCTAGCTATATCATTAGAGGTTATTTAACCTCTCGGCGGGTATAAAACTGCTCTAACCATTCGTACGAGAACCATTCCTTTCCACCTTACACCTCTTCAATTTCTTAACACAATGGTTTCAAGAACAACCATCAATCGGTCTCGGAAAGTCACGCCTCTGCAGACGGGAAGTGTCGTCTCCGGACCCATGTACTGTTACCTGGTATCAGTCTCGGCCAGGATGACCAGGATGATTCTCTCGCTCCCTTCGTGTCGAGGAAGTGGCTTCCTCATCCAAGGGACCATCTTTCGTGGTGTCGGAATGTTCAGAGCCCTGAGCCTCGGCTGCGACTGCACGTTTCTCAAGGTCCTCCAAGCGTTCCTTCATTATTCTACCTGTGAGATTGCGCGTCAGTTACATCCGAAATATCAATCTTGACAACGACTTACGATAGGCACGTTGAGCTATTCGGTTCAATATCCTCCTCCGCTCGGTCGGGTCTGTGATCTAGAGCCAATCCTCGTCAAGTTCGGAAAAGTCCTTCCCAAAGCCAGTACTTACAGCATGTACAACGTTTAAGCTGCGTAATACAGTATTCATGCCTCCGATGTCGCCCAGATAGAAAGGAGGAAGCTCCTGAGAAAGCCCCTTTGGAGAGTCGAGGTCTAGATCGGGCAAGGGAGGGTTGGATCTACCTAAACGGATGGGGTCCAGCTTTTTCTTTGCTGCGGTAGTGTGGCTGTCAATGCTATCAATCCCAACGCTAGGTTCTATCAAATTGAGTTGACCCGGAACATTCTCGGCGTCGCTGTTGGGCTTGGGGGCAAGCTGGATGGTCTTGGCGGCCTGCAAAGCACGCACTCGGGCTTCTGCAGCTCTGCGCTCTAGGTTGGAAGCGTTTGATCGCATACTCGAGATACCTGTGCTGGAAGCAGATCGGTCTATGTCGGCGGGCACTGGAGAATATAAGAGCGAGCTCTTGTTGGCGGTTGCCCGCTGTTGAGTAGCAGTAGTGGAGGAAAGATTGGCACCGAGGCCGATGAGATCATGCTCAGGCATGTATTGCTTGTTGGTGGGGTAGACGTTGGTTGAGTCTGGTACGCTCTGCTCTGCATGTTGGGAGCTGTATTGATGCTCGGCTTGTGGCGCTCTCTCCAGGGACGTGGAAGCGGCCTGATGTTCAGATGAACTTTGGTGCTGTTCTTGAAGTTGTTCCTCCGTCACAATCTTATCATCCTGGGGTTGGTGTCGTCCAGGCACATAGGTTACAAACCCATCACCATCACGAAGAAGGTACGAGCAATTGTTGCAGACAGGCCCCTTTCGCTGGTCCGGCTCTTCTGAACCACAGGAGGGGCAAATCCAACGCCAACGCCGCGTTTGCCAATCATCGAGACGTTTGCCATGTTCAACACCAGCGGTGGTGTCTGAGACCTCGTGCCTGGTACCATTGGGGACCGCCGTGGTCTCGGCCTGGCCGTGAGCCATGTTTGGGCTCATCTGGCCTATCCGGCCTGGCTCTCCGTCCTGCATCTGTCCCGGGTTACCCTGGCCGCCGTTCATTGCCATGTTCTCCTGTCGCCGGTTCTGCCATCGTTGCATCATCTCATTGAGCTGATCCGGAGCCAAACCACTGATGGTCGCACGCTGTTCTTGTGATAGATTGGCGAGCATGTTCTGGAAGGCCTGGTTGTTTGGTCTCTGAGCTCCCTGGTTGAACCGTTGATCACCAAACTGGACGTCAGCCTGGCCTTGTAGCGACTTCATGTTAGTCTCGCCCTTAAATGACCATCCACGTCTGCTAGGCGTGGCTGAGGATGTCGAGTTGCCTGTGTCCACAGCCGGTTGTTCGAAGCTCCATTTTGGTGCAGCGGCTTGCCTTGATCGTCTTCGCTCTCCGTTTTCTCCAGTCTCGTGGTTCTCCTCCGTCTCGCACTCGGCATTGTCAAGTTCCGAAACGAGTGCACTAGATCGCGTCTTGCCTGGTCGGCGGGCTCTGGCAGCCTTTAGCTCAGCTTCAAACCTAAGTCTCGCCTTCTCTTCCACAGTTGCCATGGCCTCGGCGTGTTTTCGAGCTCGCTCCTCCTCGGCCTTTCGTTCAGCCTCCAACCTCTCACGGGCAGTCTTCTCAGCCTCGATTTTAGCCTTCTCGATCTCCCTCTTGGCCTCTTCTTGAGAAGCTTTCATGTCCTCCATTCGACGACGGAGGGCCTCCTTGACCTCGCGCATCTTAGCCCTCGCCTCTGCTTCAGCCTTTTCCCGAGCCTCGGCCTCGAATTGTCGGCGGCGGGCGCTCAAGGCCATCAGCTGGGCCCTGGCTTCATCCTCCTCGGCGCGTTCAGCCTTGATCCTCTTATAGACAGCTTCCTCGGCCGCCGCCATGGCTTGAGCGTAAAGTCGAGCTCGCTCCTCCTCCTCGGCTTTCTGTTCAGCCTTTAATCTCCTGTAGGCAGCCTCTTCGGCCTCGGCCCTGGCCTTTTCAATCTCCCTCTTGGCCTCTTCTCGGGCGACTTTCATCTCCCCCATCCGGCGATGGAAGGCCACTTCGGCGCCATTGCGGATCTGAACCTCATGGTCATGAGGTAGCTGCACTGCCTGCTTTGGGTTCTGCTGTTGCAAGGTATTGTCATTCCGTGTCTGCTTTTCCAGTTGCCGTTCGTCCAGAGTTTTCGGGGGCACTTCCTTACTGGCTAGGAGTTCTGAAAACGGCTCGAGAGGGGTCGAAGTGGGATGGTTAAAGTCGACAGCACCTTCAAAACCAGCAGGGTTACCATCAAGATACCGAGAAAGTTCGGGAGACATAAGATGCGGGAATGACGACTGCTGTTTTCGTGGGTTTCCTTCGCTCGCAACTTTGACGGCCTCAAGATCTTGGAGAATCTCCCCGCCGTCTTGACCCCCCTCGTGGATGTCTATATCCAAGTCCGAGGTTTCGGAGTTGGTCTCGGAGTCTGGAACTGCAGGCAATGCCGAAAGGGATATTTCCTCGAGATGTTGGCCCAGGTGTGTGGTGATTGCAATCTTTCCAGGACCGATTCCGTCCCCGCAGAGAGGGCACTTGATCTGATCCCATTTTGGTTCCATGCCATGATCGAGAGCCAGGTGTTGCAGCCAGTTGGCGCGGCTAGAGAAGGTAGAGTCGCTGTGTTGGCATGATGTGTCGAGGCACACATACGGCTGTAGATCAAGGTAGAGATGGCGTCTATCGATGTTAGCGGTGGCTTCCGGCATTTGGCTCCGTTGACTTACTTCCACTGAGAATTGGTGGTTATCATGACCGAGCGTCCACATGCAACACAAGAGAATGCGTCTCCTCTTTTTGCTTCCTCTGGCAACGGAGGAATTCGGATGGATCGGTTACCATCCCTGTAGCTCATGATGGTCTCTGCGTAAGAGCTTGCAGGGTTCAAAGAGGAGCCAAGACCGGAGTCATGAAACTTTGAGCCAGCGGTAATTTCGGCAGGTTGGTCAGCATGCTCGGCATGTATTTGGTTGCAGTCTCGTTCGGTCTGGCACCTCAGGTAGCGCTGGTAGTTGATCATGCCAAGCGATGCGAACAGCTGCTTATCGGCGCCAGGGAATCGATGCTCGATCTTGTCGGCAAAAACCTGATGAGGCGCCCATGACGACAGAGAGACGCCAGCTCCTGTCATCTCCGGCTCTGAATCCGTGGCTGGGTCTCGAATCATCTGGTCTAGTTCAATGAGACAATCGACGTCGGTCTTGAGATCCTCCGCGAGTTCATGAACGTCTGCAGTGCTGCTGCATTCAGATGTCGAGTCGCTTGATGAGTCGTCTGCAACGTGGGAGAAGTTGACTTCCTCCAAAATGTTGCTCACTTGGTTGCACAGCCTTTTGGTCTTGGGATTTGAGATCTGTACCACGGGGACAAGACCTGGAAATTGTCAGACTTTTAGTGGGTAAAAATACGACATTACTCACGATCCATAAGGGTAGAAGAAAGATGGGAAAGCGTCTTCATCGTGGCCTGTCTCAACTTCCGCGATCGCTGGAACTTGTCATCCAGTCTCCCACTGGCCACTCCATGGCCGTCGGACCAAAGCGAGAAGCAGCTCCGACTTCGATCAAGGCTAATGAAGATATCCCTGGGAAACTTTCCTTTGTCGGAGAGAACAATCACAATCTCGCAAAATAGGGTATCGAGAGCTGTAGTGAGGCGTGCTACAGCGCTCTTCTCATCAGGCTCCGGGGCTGGGCTATCATGCTGGCGCCCGCTCTGTCGGGACTGCCATTCGCGAATGGCAGTCTCTAAGTCGAGAGCATCCTGTGATCGTAGTAATGCCGCCATTGAGTCTCATACTGGGATTTCAATAGCGAGAATGCGAGAATGAACGAGTTGAAGAGAATGGGCCGTCCGAGTGATGGTTTGGCTGACCACCCTCCGCAGCTGAAGCTGCACAGCCCTCACAGCCTGCATACGAATCACAACTCATCACCCCAGTCGCACCCAAACAGCCAATCTCATGGCTTGAAATGACACAACCTCCACCTCGCTAAGCGGTTGCATGTCCCAGAAATGCCTCGTGCAGTCTGCCTCGGCCTTCCAGCTGCGCCACCACCCCTTGACCTTTTCGATGAGGGCGGCACCTGGAACGACTGTTCAAGAGGCAGGCTTCCTTCGTTGTCTTCCTTTGCGCAACCTCTCCCACATCCACACATAGATCCGACATTTGCAGCCTTTTTCGCTCGGTTCGACGATATGGAGCCCGTCTCACTGGCATTAGGCATCCTCCCCGTAATCGGCGGCTCAATTGGAGCCTACAAAGCGACAGTCTCCAAACTCAAGATATTCTGTCATTACTCTCGGGAGGTGAAACGACTACGACAGCGCTTCGATCTCCAACGGGTCGTTTTTCTCAACGAAGCTGAACTACTTCTCTCCGATGTCTTGAGAGACAAGGGACTTGCGAAAAGTATGGTCGACGGAGAAGGCCAATCGCGATGGGATGACTCCAACCTTGAGGCGAGTGTTCGAGATCACATGGGTCGGAGCTTGGACTCGTTTAAGGATGTTATGGAAGAGATTGAAACAGCCATGACGGAATTCCAAGAGGGTTTAAGCTGCTTCAAGCAGCTGGAGGTCGAGAAACAAGAGGTATGTCCAAATGCGGTCTTACCCGCATTGGCCCTGCTAATGATAACAGGACAAGAGTGTCAAAGACGCTGTCAAGAGACTACGGAAAAGGGTCAAGATCACCTTTAGCAAAGACAAGTTCGACGACCTGACGAGCAAGCTCAAAAGATCCAACAAGGACCTCGAACGAATCCGCAAGCAAGCTCACGACATCAACGCCAAGGACACCGCAAAGTGCGTCGTCAAAAGCTGCTGCAAAGTGCAAAAGCAGCCCCCTCGCCACTTTCCGTCGTTTGGTTCCATAAGGAGAGCTTCCCGGGCTCTCCACGAGGCTTTGATGGCGGCTTGGTCCAACGCATCAGAAAGACAACTTCGCCACTCCCTTCGTCTGTTCCTGGATGCTGAAGGTGCCGAGGAAGTGCGCATGAACTTGGCCATTCTATGTTACGGACATCAGATGACACATGAGTATGAAGACACCAGATTTGCATGTCTCGTATATGAAACTGACTTGATTGCAGCGTGACGACCACCGAAGCCAACCTAATCCGTCTTCACGTCCAGTCACGTACCCTCGAATCACTAGCCTGGGCTCGTCCGACAGGCCTCTTGACGCCAGCTGACTCCACAGCTTCAATCGACTCACAGCACCCCGAGGATGGCAGTAGGTGGAAGCGGCAAAGAGTACGGTTTGCGCCGTCGCCATCTGGCGATGCCAAGGACGCTCAAAATGATGTCCCTGACCACTCCTCGCTGTTGCCCAAATGTCCAGCCCCCGACTGTCGGGGTACTCCAGACCCGGATGTACTCGAGCTCTCAGGAGATATTTGCTTGGAGATTAAGCGTCGGGTTGCTCGCCACTTGATCTCACAGACCCAGAGTTGTGAGCCTCCATGCCTAGGTCATATCGACTGCTCGGTAGATGAAAGCTTCAGGCATACTTTCTACCCGTCACTAGACGACGAGTTTGACCACAGAGAGTGTCAGGCAGTACTAAACCCGGAGGAGGTCATGAGGATGGACGACATTCTCGCAAAACCAGTCGACAAAAGGCTCACTATTGTACACCAACTCCACTTGGCCTTGCAAGTCGCCTCAGCTGTCCTGAAGTTCAGCTCAACGCCGTGGCTCAGGGAGTACTGGGGTGTCCGCGATTTATACTTCTTTCATGGTAGCCAAGTCGAAGAGTTATCTGCATCTATCCAGACGATGCACTTTAAAGTCGATGTTGTCAATTCACGGGGCCCAGACTATGATTCTTTCATGGATGTGGATATGTCCTTGCCGAATACTCCCATGTCCGCACTGATGGACCAGGCAACACGAAAGTACGGCATCCGAAACATGACGCTATACAGTCTCGGTGTCGTGCTGTTGGCTATCGGGCAATGGGCGCCTGTCGACCTCAACGACGTGGAGGAGGTGCGTCGGCTGGCTGCTGAGCCGTGTCGTTTGGGGCCGAGGTATCAGGAGCTCACACAAAAGGTGTTGGACTGTGATTTTGGTTATGGAAAAGATTTGACAAAGCCGAGACTTCAAGAGGCTGTGTACGAGAATGTGTTGCTGGAGTTGGAAACGATGATTGAGCGCTTAGACTTGAGCAGGTAGTCGCTTAATCGACGGGGATGGGAGTATCATTGTCAGCTAGTACTCCAGTCTATAACGATATGATCATGGCAGCGGGTTTGTCGCTCGAGATAAACCAACATCCTAGTCACGTGTTACTAAAGTCCAGCCTTATTTAAAGCCGCATGCCCCTCGTTTTGACTTGAGCATCTGTCAAATCTGCCTCGGATGCATGAATTTCTTCTAACAAACTCGCCCTTACTTGACCTACCATACCTAAACCACTACCAGCAAGACCGCCGCCGCATCCCATTTTTTTACTCAATGTCACGATGAATCTACTCCAACTCCCCACGGAGATCCTTTTCCTCATTCTCCGCCAGCTGGGATCGCGTTTTTCCGCCATGATACTCGACGACTTCTGGTGTCCAAATCGTGGTATGAACTCGTCAGGCTGGCCGTCCTTCAAAACCTTGAGTTCTCTGCGCAGTCACTTCAGAGATTCCTCATGACGAACAGGAGTTCTTTGGTTCATCAAGACACAAGAACCGTCAAAATTGCCTTCGATGGTTTCCAGGATCGCAAGTCGGTACTCGCAAAATCACCTATTGTCAGGGAAAGAGTGCTTTCAGACTGGACAACCAATGTGGCCAACAACTTGACCTCGCTTGCCTCCATTCTACAGGGTTGCAGGAATCTGCGCAGTCTCAAATTGAAACCAAGACCAGAGTGGCGGGTCCGGAGCGTGATGCTGCGGACTTCTTTCTCGTCAGAAACCCTGCTCCCTCTCCTATCTGTTGGCCACCTAACTTGCTTCGAATTCGACACTGTTAGCACAGGGATCGATGATTCAACTGGCCGCCCCAGGCCTCACATTTGCGAAGAGATCAGTGCACTGCTCCCCATGCTTCGAAGATTGCGCTGTCGGATGA
>SSHR01000641.1:0-11217 GCA_006518225.1 Fusarium neocosmosporiellum | reverse complement strand
GTAATAATAATATAATACAATACAATACTAGCTCATTGCTATATTCTAAGAAAAACATATCCTAAACATAGCTATTAGTCTCCTAACCCTTAGACTTATACCAAGGCCTCAACGATTCTCATCCGGCTAATCTCATAAACCCTCGATTTAGTCAACCCGCGCTTCAAGTTCCTATCAGCCAAATGCACTCAGCCCGGATTACCCATTATTCCAGCATTTGCCCTTACTAACTATAAAGCCTAAAGCAGAACATTCGCAGAGGTGCTCTTAGAGCTACGGGAATATCATATTATTTATAGAGGACCTTTTAAATGCGATTTTATTAGCCTCTACGTATAGCTATCTAGGTATACGACGCTTCGAGGCATTAGGCTTCTTGGTCCTATACGACGCTAGGATTTCATTAGCAATAAGTTAGATTAGACTATAGTTAATGGCATATAGAGACTTAGGAACCTGGCAGTAGAAATTAGACCAATATATAAGGGTTAGGGCCGCCCTGTATAAGAATATCATAGGAGATTATTCTAAAGATAGTCTAAAAATAAGATAGATATTTAAAAGTTAGCAAAGCTATGCTAAAGGCAGCGTAAGACCAATCTAAAAGATTACCTAATAGCGAGACATATTATTTCAATTATTTAGGATATACGCCTAGGGCGAAATAAGACCCCTGTGTCTTATAAGGCGATCTCACCGCCCGCTAATTATCTAGATCCTTTTCGCCTCCCTTCCCTAGCCGGAATTCCTTCTATGCCTCATAATAATCCTTCTATTACTCTTCGAAGGCCTATCTATTATATAGACTTCTCGGCGTACCTTCTCCCTCTCCGAAGAGGTCCAGAATGCGGTCATAATATATTCACACGCCCTTAAGATGCTGCGGCAGCAACGGCTTCATATCCTTCCGCGCGACCACCACGGTGCTAATATATAACCGCCACTCCGAGGGCTTAAACCCGGACTTATTATCGATGTTGAGATATATAGCGATCTAATTATCGAGGTCGGCACGGTTGGCGGACCGAGTGCCTACGCGGTGGAGGACCAGCGGGACCTTGATGAGCCCTAGAATGGGAGGCATGGGCTGCTAGAAGATGGGATGATTTGCCTAGATCGTCATAGCGGACTAAGGCGCGTATTTTAATCTCTTGACGTCGCACCGGATAATGATGGCTTAGATGGACCCTGACGCGCTGTGTGTTGCCGTCGATGCCGGTGCAGCCGACTGTGAGGTGGTTGGAGCAGGTGTAGGGTTTGCTTTGACTGGAGGCACATGGTATTGAATCCCTATGTCACATGGCAGATAAGGTTCTGGGCTGTAAGCCATAGTGATGCGAAATGAAATCTTTATCCTTTACTTACCTCCTAAAGGACTACTTAACGCCGTATACTCTTAATCTATATACCGAGCCGTGATTAAAGAGCTATAGGGAAATCAGAGGATCCTAAGGCTTGCTCTGAAAGGCATTGGTGGGCCCGCAGGGACCGGTCTCCTGTTCCTTTGGGCTTACTGCTAGATCTAACTATTATATGGGCAAGTCTGTCACGTGGGTGACCCTTGTGCTTGGGGCACGTAATATTTATAATATGCTTATCTATAATATAAGCTTATTATGCATGTTATAAATAGTAAGAAGATTTACTACCTTATCTCGGAACTATCTAACCCTCAAGCCTTATACTAACCTTAAGCAGTTAATCTAAGCCTATATCTAAGGAAGGGGCAAGATCTCTTAGTTATAATTTTATATTTCAACTCCCTACCTTAGCAGTCGCAGTTAATACTAGCAGGCGTGTTACAAAGCGCCGTTGTGATTTAAATGAAATATAGAACTGTGTTATTAAAGAACCTTATTCTATTTAGTAACCCAAACAGAGCACGTGCCCTAGTAGGTACAGACTGGCCAATCAGAGCATGCTGGCCGTCAAAAGAGGGCACACGAGCTTCTGTGCACATGATTAACATCAGTCCTGCACAGCGGCAGAAGTGGAAGTCACCTATTGAGGTATTACATTATTGGTTGAGATACGCAACCCCAAAGTTGATCTCAGACCGAATTGTATGCCTACGGTTGCCGCGCTTTTCCATTCAAGCGTGACCTTAATACAGGGAGGAATAAGCGGCAAATGAAAGTCGAGTCTAGAGGACATATCGGTTACTTGGTCGGCTATCTGGCTAGCAACCTGTACCGTATATGGGTCCCTCACCTTGAGCGAGTAATTACTACTCGGAATGCGCGATTTAACGAGAATAAGTTCTACGAGCCACGTCAGGAGAGTGCTGCAGAGCTTCCAACGATAGAGCTCAACGATGGGGTCGCGCAACTCGATGAAGGGTTCATTGAGGAGACTGAGGTCGAGCCGGGGAAAGAAGAAAGAAAGAAGGAGAAGGAGAAATGGACAGAAAATCCCTCGATAAAATAGACTATGTCGTTACCAGAGCAACAGTGCTCAGACGAGCCCAGCAGGGCCCCGCTCGTTACAGGAGTATCCATTAAGTGGTCATGGATGGTACCTCCCTGATCCATCTGCTAGCATAAACCAATTATGGCACGGTTCACCAGTTCAGAATGCCGTTTTGTCATAAGAACCCCCACTATGGTATCAACTATGCTCCAACTCGAGTTCTCGCAGAAATGTTCCGGCAATTTTGTTGGCGGGTGACAGATCATATAGGGCGGCAGACATGGCCTTGTACTGTGCCATGGAATTATTGCTAACCCTGTTACATGGGCGCGTAAACTCGGCACAGATGAATAGCGCTATTGGGGTGAACGGATGCACCTATGTCTTGGATTATGAATGTTCAAGCAGAGTGGAGGACTGGGATAGTAAGTGACTCACTTTGAAACAGCCTAGTTGGGATAGCTTCTGTGTTAGATCGTGGATTCTTTCTGCAGCTTTTTCCGCCATTTGCTCATAGATCACACAGATAGCTTTGTCCGTACTCGTCTCCCGGGGGACAGAATTCAAAGTCATAAACAAGATAAGCACAGTCGCTTGCGCCAACATGTCGATGAAGACGGATGTGGGATCGTACGACTCTGGATCGACGGAGATGTCGGACAATGTGGTCTGGAACTCCTGGATAAGTACGTCGTCGAGTGCTCTATGGCGTGCTAGATAGTTCTGGGACCTAGGTTCGATAATACGCTCCACGTGGTACTGGGTTTGGTGAGAGAGGCTGCGTGCGAGGAGAGTGACAATGACGATGGATTTGGCATAGGGCGATAAGAGCTGTTGGCCCTTTTTAGCCATGGCCAGAGCCAGGAATACGGTTTCGACGGATTGCTGGCGGCGAAACGCCGTCTCTGGGGCTGGAAGGCGGGTAAGTATCTACTAGCATCGGTTAGGTATCCAGGTAATCCTTCAGGACAGGTGAGTGAGAGGCTGGACCTTACCATTTGCTCATTCAGAGTCACTGGCAGGCGACTGACGAGGCTGGCATAACGATCGAGCGTATAGGCCGTCCAAAAAGTCCTCCGCCGCTCCTCGATCTCCACCCAGGAGAGATTGGCCCAGGCTGATGTTTGCCAGTTTTCCGGATTGTCGATCTCGTGGAGCTTCAAGAGATGGATTAGGCGAAAGCAACGACCAGCGCTAATCCAGCCCCTCTGGGGATCAGTCTTTAGGATTTCATAGATAGCCAGAAGCAGCCACGCCTGGACCAGCTCTATGGAAACAGTCTCATCCAGTATGTGGCGATCCCACGTATCCAGCATACAGCAGGTGTGCTGGTACAGTATGGAGCGCAGATGATTAAACTGGCTACCCATAGATGCTGCGAGCGTTCGCATGGCATACTGCAAGCATGTGAAGGACTCGCTTGGCTCGGACGCCTGTGTAGCCAGCGCGTAGTAGCGAGACTGGTGGATTATGGGAGCAAAGGGGTACACCCGCTCAAAGAATAGATCGTCTCTGTGACACATGGTTAGCCCGTCACTCGCCTATAGACTGGGATGAAAAACTTGCAGGTCTGCGCGTTCTAGATTTGACATCTGCACTGTGGAGGCGTCCGCGAGCAAAGCCGGGTTTAACATCTTGAGTCCCTGTTGTAAAGGGTCTGTGCTAACGTTGAGGTGTGAGAAGGAGACTGCTGATCCGGGTATGTTGTTCTCAGGACCTGGTATGGGGGGTCCTGCGGTGTCTGGCACTATTGGCAGGGTATCCATTGTTTTGCCCCATTCGCTATCAGAATTAAATGAAGGGATCGTAGGCGGCCATTGGGGAAGCGCTACAGGGTCGAGGGCACCGAGATCCAACGAAGCTTGGGAGGTTACCGGGTTTTCATCGTCAGAATTCTCTTCCCTAGGATTGCCTGTCATATACTGAGCTGCTTCCCAGGTTTGTTGTGTTGCATTTTCTTGTCCATCTGGTTGAGTATCCATCTCCTGGAGTTGTGAATGGCTATTTAGCTGGCGCTCGAGAAAAGCTGCCAATCGGATTGCAACATTAGCCAGGATTTAATCACCCCTTAACGGCCGCAGCCCTCACCTATGCGAGATTTGAGGGCATTAACATGGCCCTTCTTGGGACCACGTGGCCGGCGGGCCGTATCGATAACACATGTGACACCCAGATCACGGCAGGTGCCACATTGAGGTTGATTCATATCACACCGAAGCTTCCGTGAGCGACATTCCTCGCAGGCGAGAACACTTTGCGATCGGCGGCCGTTTGTCCGTGCTGGTGCGGTGTCACTCATTGTGGCTTGCGGTTCTCATTGCCGGTCCATGTGATGAGATCATGGCCTCTTTAAACACTCTCTACGACGCATTAGCTTCGATAGCCGGCTTGCCTTGGTGGATTTTTACCTTTACTAGATTCTATATACTAACCCTAAACGGTGGATGCGTGGCATTCTCCTACGCCTCCATCTGCTAGGTAGCGTTCGGCAATTGCTACTCATCGTGCACGTGGATGAAGTATGGTTAGTTTACGGGTTCTTAATGGGGCGGGAACTACGGGAGCTACGGGAGCTACTGGGGTCGGAACTCCGTCCCGCTGCCGCGATATCTCATGTTGACAGTCAGCCAGCTTGTTTCAAGACCCACTCTTCAAGGGCATATGCCAGGTACATCCGCAGAAGGACGCCAGCTAGATAAGACTAGGCCTAATGAGCAGATACCAGCAGTATTAATATTTGGCGTCAGCGGCTTCGGGAAGATTATAACAACCCGACGCTAGCACAAGAGCCTGTCGTAGACTGTACCTCGATGGAACTACAACTAACTTCGATATTGCCGGCATCGCCTCGAACGTAGTCAGTCTGGCCGCATCAGGCCATCTTGTCAAGGCCGGTGGAACTAGCCGACGGGGTGGGATCCAGGTTCACAAGCTCTCTCGTTGCCGAATCATCCGCTCGCACCTTGCATTCTCCTGTGAAGTTCAATTCTCAAGATGAGAGCATGGAACATGCACCTACATTCCCTCCCTCTGCAGTCAGGGCGGCGGTGAGATGCCGGCTCCCGTGTGAGACGTGGTCCGGGTGCACAAACAGGCGGAACTTAATCCCGCTATAATCTACCGGGCTAGCCTGCATCTTCCAATGGGAGGAATAGCCTAACGTGGTTTATAGCAAGACCGCAGACTTCCTACCGCCCCCCAAAAATCGAGCTCAATTGCACCACCACTAGCTGCACCTCTAATCACTCAAATCTCATCAGAAGTATGTACATAGATCATCTCTTCATCTTTCCTACACGCCCGCGAATTGTGCCTGGTCTTGCCGCACTTCCCACAGTTCTATTGACCCTCTCCCTCCATCCCTGCTGACTACCATTTTTGCGCTTTTTCTTCCTCAACTTCGTGTTGATATCCTTCCGGGATATCATGTCTTGCCCAGATTGAACAGAAAGCATTCCGCCAAGTTATAGCTTGCCCCCCAGAGGTGCCAATCTTCTCTTCCTCATTTGGCAATGCGCACATGTGAACTCTCATTCGCTCTCTGAGATTAAGTGTAACGGAGTTTTCTTTTGAGGGTTTCTTGTTAAGAGACACGTAAAATGCATGTGAAATGCACGCGGGAACTCGGTTTGTGATATCATTATTGCTCTTGTCTTTATATTTTATGAGATTTTTATATAGTTAGCGAGATTTAAGGTGTAATATTAACTCACTTGCTTATCATTGGCGCAATCACTTTCTGTAACGTACTCCACAAGTGACTGCCACATCCCAAAATCCCATACAAAAGACCATTTTCAGCCCCCTTGTAAAAACCATACTGGCAGTTATGGGCTCACGTATAGAAAATTTATCTAGGCTCCGATACCTCAGTTAAGAAGCGGCTGCTAAGGCCACCACAACATTTGCTCAGCGGCCATAGTAGCTGTGGGTTAAGGAGCTCGGGGCACTAGTCCTAATTCGACATAAAGAAAATAGCCGTTCTCGGCTTCTGTATCTCCGCTCATACATCGGCTTATTCTCTTGCTTTACCCCACTAGACGGAACTTAATAGGGAGATCGACTCTCGCTATCGCGAGTATGCCGAGCTCCGCTAAGGTCCCGGAACTTGGGTCGGAAGTCCGGCTGGGGAAGCGTGGGGTCGGGCTGTTATTTTCTGATGCACCCGGCATTACTCGGCTTGCCGGACATTAGTAATGGAGGGCGGTGATGGGCTCATTTATAGCTTGTTTGATGTGATTTGATTTGAGGGCGGCCCTGTCGGGCTCTTTGTTGCAAGACATCTCTATAGCTGCAGGTCATCTACAGCAGAACCTTCATCGACATCACGAACAGAGATTCCGTATTCCTCAAGCCCTGGCCCTCGCCGCCTTCAGCGACGCGATAACATTCAAATCTTAGCATACCTTTTCATCCCCTCGTCCCTCGTCACAGTCTCCTTCGTCCCATAAAACCCGTCGAATTGAGGCTTCCCATTGTTGATGGAAACAAAGCCTCGCTTATTCCTCATGTAGATGTGCACATCGGGCTCGATCTCCCAGGCACTCGTTTTTCCATTTTTTTCCTTTCCAATTCCCTTCTCCGCCACCCTAGAATCTTCCTGTTGTTCCAAGATAACGAGTACCGGTATATAGCTATCTCCTCCTATATAGCACCTCACTCTCAGCAGCCAAGAAAGTAGAACTCCAAAGAGCTTACTCAGCATCCGGACTGCTGAAGTGATGAAATCAGCGTCCAAAACCGTGGTATATTTCGATTCACTCATGAAGGTATTCCCGTTATTTCGCACAATGTGCAATGAATTCCTTACCTACGACGTTGTCAGTAAATAATTTAACAGTAAATAATGCATAGCTGAACGAGTCTTAACATGATTCATCTTGTCCGTTTGATAAGTGATGGCTACTTGACAAATACCAGAATCCCCATAGCATCAAGCCAAAACTAAGCTGGGTATCGAATAGCCTGGCTCTGCTTACTTGAGAACGACACTATTAACCCACTGCTCGACTGACGTAGGCTCCCTTTCTAACAACCACCGCAGCACGTTTGGACTCCCTTTCAAACCACGACGGTTGTAAAACATGATGAGATGCTCAACCGTGTCTCGTACGAGGTCGCCGCGTAGGTCACCCTCGCTCGCGAGTCCCAGTCCCAATTCACCCTTATAATTCCCCCCTGCATGCCCCTTGCCATACAGAGAATTGACTAGATTATTCACGCCCGTGTCGAATGACGGGGTCTTGAGCTCGATGTGCCGACCAATGCGCTTCTCGATGATGCGGACAATGTCGATCTCGGATATAGGCATGGTGGAACAGAGTGGATACTCTGCGAGGTAGTGTCGATCCCTCTCGTTGAGCACCTTGGCTGACGCCTCTGCAAGATCACAAAGGGCGGTGACGCTGTTTTCGTGCTCCGGCACCCACCATTTTTCCAGCACAGGATTCTCTTGTGCCGCCAGGGCGGCCACCGGATAAGCGTCCATGAACTGTTTGATGGGCAAGTGTCAGCGTACGTCGGTTTGGTTAGGAGGCTAGGCCTTGCTATTCTCACATTACCCGGCTTCAGGATGGTCCAACAGTCCATCGGGCTAAGAAAGAGACGTTCCTCGACGTAACTTTTCAGATCGTGCTGCAGAAGGGTTCTGTGTTGTGTGCCGAGCACACTGGAGAGGACGAAATGTTTAAACACGTTACCTTGGTGCCGGTGTTCGGCTACCGCGGCATCGATCAAATTGAAGCCAATCTCCTTCTCATGCGAGTGCAAACTTGGTAGAACGGCGAAGATAGCGGTGGCGCCGCGGAGGAGCTTGATGCAGTCCGAGAGGGACTGGAGATCTGTTGCTACGACCTCAGCATCTGGATAGCGAGCCTTGAGTCTATCAACGGAAGACTCGGAGTGTGCCGCCAGACGCAGACGGAATCTGCCCTTATTGTAGAGCAGAGGGATAAGACGGGAGCATTGTTTACCACCCGGGCAGGTGATGACGAGGATTTCAGACATGATTAACGACGGATTGTTACGACACGAGGAGTGCACTACTAGATGGGGCAGAAGGGAAAAAGATAACAGGCAGGCAGATGGAACTAATATACACAAAGGTAGTTGAGCCAGAGTGACTGACAGGGGTTGTAACTAAACCCCGATTGGTGCCGGAGTTTCTTTTCGTAGAAACCTTACATGCCAAGTTGCATATAAGTTAAACGGGCACCCTTGTATGTCACTGCTACTGTCGTTGTGTGGCGCAGTAGCACGATATATTGACATCCCGGAACCCATTTCCAAGTCCGAGTGGTCCAAGATTCATTGTCAAAATATCATATCTTTCTAGTGTCTCGATTCTTGAGCTTGGTACTTCTTTGACTTGACGAAACAACTCGGCATACAACAAACGGACCCCGTCACCTTTCTCCGAAAAATTGGAAACCCCGTGGGGAGAATTCAAACTTGGAGGAACTTCACGGTTCGTGCCACCCCAGCTGTGCTCTCGGTGTTTGTTGCCAGGTTCTCCTAGTGATAACGTCAATCTGACGCACATTAGCTAGATGGTTCTTCGTCAGGCCCCTTAAGGCCGGGCTAGTCTATTGATTATCTGGCGGGCTGCCCAGTTGGCGCCGCCCGCTATGGTTCTCCCAGACCCAACCCCGGAGAAGCAACCTGGGACGGGAACTAAGTCGGGACTTGCCGAGCAAGACACTGACAGCAATCCAAAAACAACTAGTCGGTCCCGGTCGGCGTGTGACGCATGCCGCCGGTCCAAGATTAGGTGTGCTGGCGGCAACCCGTGTCCGACGTGTCAATGGTCTCACACCCGCTGCCACTATACCCCGGGCAGAAGGCTTGGTCGACCGAAAGGCAGTAAGAACAAGCGCACACTGTTACAGCAATGCCTAAGAGCCATTGATGAGCAGCGGGAGGGGGCAAGGGACAATACTGTTCAAAACAACGCCGATGCCTTGCTGTGGGCTGCAGGCGGCCAGCAACAGCCGTCCGATACCAATTACTTTGATTTCGATCTAAATCATGGATTCGATACCACCTGTGGCTTTCTAACTGCCAGTGGCTCTGTTGGTGGCGTAAACTACGATCTAATGATTGATTCAAGCCCGGGCTTGATAGATCCGATCTGCACTGATGCTAATCCTTTGAGTCTGGGCCAAGTGGATAGCAGGCAGAATTGGGATGCGGCGAGATTGTCTAGCCCTGAAAGAGGCCTTGACTCAGGCAGCGATCATGGTCCAGGATTCTTGCCCTCAACTGAGCCAAACTCACCCCTAGCACCGTGTCCAAGCTGCCCCTGCCTTCAGCAACTGGCTAGATTGATCTACCAGTTGGAAGATTTAGGGTACTCTGACGAGCCAAACTCGTCCGGTGTCTCTGTCGATTCCTTACTCCGAGGTGTCCAGACCGCAGAGCTGCCCTGGAGAGGCCTTATGCATTGCAGTGTGCACAAGACCCAAGACGATCACAAATTTGCCCTCCTCCTGTTCGCAATGAGCATCCGGAAGGTGCTCAACAGAGCTATCAGCCCGAACGTTCCGAGTCGCAATGAAGCTTCAAATGAGCTTACTGTCTCAATAGGAACGTTCAAGCTTAAGGGCGAGGCAAAGACCGAGGTGGTCAACCTAGCCATCGGGCGCGCGATGCGAGACATCATTGTCGCGCTGCATCATCTCTGGGGGCGCATTGGATGGCCTACCGCTGCCGCTGCCACCGAGGTGGAAGGCACTGGCTTGTGCATGCAGAGCCTTATGAAGGATATAGACGCGGTAGACGGCAAGGATAGTGCGAATCAGAGGTTTGTGGTACCTGCCACCCAGACCTATTTTCAGGCTAGGAAAGGTATCCTGTCGCTCCTTGAGGTGTTGCAGAAAAGCATGGAAGGCATGGAGCAATAGAGCTAGGATATGAAAGACTATGTATGGATAGATTACCCCAACGGCGGGCTTGGCAATGCCTCGTAAGAGATGGATAGGAGGGTTATTGTAATAATATTAACCCTTGGGGGGTAGGCTGATCTTAAATATGTGTATAGAAGTGTGGTTACCTCAGATTACACGGTTTCAAGCCATATAATACAGCCAGGGCAATACACCAGAGAGAATTCCAAAGCTGCTCTTTTATAGCTTAGATAGCACTTCTTTACAATTATACAACTAGAAATCAATTTACAGAGCGGATTACGCTCTCTAAAGTTTTATGGTTTAAGATATGTGAATAACTCGCAATTGTGAGGGCAGAGATATATTTCATTTTACATCTGCAATCACGAGGTGGTTTTCGACTGTTGATTCCGTGACTACGCCTTAGCTCTTGAGATAGACTACATGCCTATTAAGCGTTGATTTATACAAACTATTCTGCTGAGCGAGTTAGAACTAAGTCCCACTAGGAAGATTCTTGCGATTTTTATATAGAGAGCAAGTCAGTCTGGGATCTTATTAGCTTATTAATAGAGGTGGTTATATTATAATACTAAGGATAAAATAAATAGATAGTTAAGCTTTTAAAGTATAATTTCTTATATAATTTATATCTTAATACTAGAGAGACTTAGCTTTTTTACTTTAAGCTAGTTTATAATCTTATAATAATCTTTATATATCTTACTTATATAAAAATCTTAAATATTAATATAGGTAAAGTTAGATAATATACTAGTAGGGTTATTATAATTAAGAGTTTAATATTTTAAAGATAGAGTATTTTTTTAAAGTAGAGGTTAAGAAGTATAATTATTAGCTTTAATAGCTATTATAATAATTATATATTTTTAAGAGATAAATTAATTATATTAAGTTTATA